>AYEL01057032.1:0-16698 GCA_000484575.1 Olivierus martensii | reverse complement strand
GAAATTTTTTTCTAAGAATTATTTTAATATTTATTTTTATATGTAATTATTATTTTATTATTATTGTAAAATAATATAATTTAAAATATTTAACAAATTTTAAAGATTTTCATAAATAAATTGTTAACGAATTTTAAATTAATAAATACAATACATGAATTATTAAAATGAATATTGTGAATTGATGAAAGAAATCTATAACTATCAAAAACATGTAAAGTGTATCATCTTGAATAAGTTATTATTATCTCCGAAATTGCAGTTATTATTTATCATATAAAGCAGGCCTGATGTAAAGTAACACCATTAATTTTTATATTTATCATATAAAGCAGGCCTGATGTAAAGTAACACCATTAATTTTTATCTGGATTATTATTTTCTATACGTGTTGTTAAATTATTATTATTTTATTTTTTATTAAAATTATAATAATTTAACGATACTTATAGAAAAGAATAAAATTTATTTTTTCAATCATATTATTACTTCATTAAAATTATTTAACAATAATTAAAATTCTTATTTAATATTGTTATAATTTAAACTGACAAGTGAGTGAATTGTCAAACAGAATATTTATAATTTCGTTACTGCAAATGAAAAATGCATAGATTTTTCATTTGAAAGAAAAATAAGAAAATTTTATTTTGACAATTTGAATTGAACTCGATGACAATTCTGATAATATACAGTGCTCCATCAAACTTAAAAGTTTCACTCATTTTCTGATTTCTTAAAAAATTGAAACACTTAAAAATAAGAAAAAATTTTTCAAACATAATATATATCGAAAGTATTTTAAAAATTTTATTTTATGATGCTCTTTCTTGAAAAGTCATTCGATATCCTAATAAATAGAAACAAAGAGTAAAATGTTTGTGTTATTTGTGTTTCTATAAATATTTGTTTCTGTAAATATACAAATTCCATTAAACTTCCAAAAAGGAGTAATAAGCAAAAATAATTAATTTTATTACAAGAGATATTGTTACAAAAATGTATATCATCCTAAAACTTTAACTTAAACCAAGGAAACTCTCATACAAACTGCATATAAGGATTTTTCTTTCAAAATTGCTTCTAAGATCATTTTATATTGTAACATATACAAATATGGTAAGTTTTTCTGTACAGTATATTATGTTAAAATACGAAATTTAATTATATATAAATGTGAAATTTTTTATATTTTTCAGGAAAATCAAAAAGGATTCATATTATTTATATATAGCATCTTGTATTTTCTTACTGGTAAGTTAAATAAATTGATTAATTATGTAATTAAATTATTTAAAAGTAATTTTTAATGATTTATATTTTTAGTATACAACGCTTATGGATATAATACAAACAATGCGAATGAATATGTAGACACCGTTATTGAAAAGAATCTGAAAACAAATTCAAACTATAAAACTTTTGATAATTTTCATCTGATCGATAAATTATTTTTAATAGAAGCCAGGATTAGATTTACTAGTGGTCAAATGTTGGGAATCTTAGATAAAGAGGCATCAAAGAGTTGTAATGATCACTCATCTGATATTATTCGTAAATGTAATTTTGTTTTTAATCAAATAATAATTTTATATGACGGAGTATTCGAATATAATGATTATAAATCTCATACTTTTAAAGTAGAAGTGGATTTTAATAACGTCAAAGCATACGCTGAAATTAATGAATTCAAATCATTTCATAAGCATGAATTTTTAACGTTTGATATCTATGAAAAAGATCCTGCAATAATTAATCTTTATAATTTTCCTAATCTAGGAGAAGAATTCCAAAATATGGTTAAGAATAGTTTAGTTAACAAACTAGAAAACGGATTTAAATCTTTATTAGCTAATTATATATTGATTGAAGTTTTGTCAAGAGTTGATAATCCTAGTGTTGATAATCCTTCAGAAATTCCTTCAGATAGAGAAAATTATTTTGAAAATATTGACCTTGATTCACTTATTAAGCTCTGATAGTTATCATAAACAATTTAAACAATGTTGATTTATAGTTTTCTAAACGATCGAAAAAACATTATTAATAACTTAAATTCCATTAATATTATCTGATTAAATATTAATATACTTTAATTAAATAAAATAAAAAATCATTTTTAAGGAATAAGTGTAATACTTTTATGTAAAATTAAAATTATTGTATTTTATATAATTTGATGATAGAAAAGTAGTTTGTAAACTTTTACGGATATGAGTTTTATGTAGTATTTAAAAAAATTGAAATAAAAATATTAAAAAAATTTTGTTTTCTTTTAAAGTTTCCATTTTAATTTTCAAACATCATTAAGACAATTTTAAAACAAATTTACATTATTTTTTAAGTAACCTTTAAAAAATGAAAAATATTTGCATTTTTCATTTTGTAATATTAGGATTGAAAATATATTCGATACTAAAAATTATATTTTCAACTTTTCAATTTAAAATTTAATACATGAATTTATAATATTTATTAAAGTGTAAATTATATTTTAAGGAAAATTAAAGCATTTTGTGTAAAAATATTCAAGCGTATCACTGAATATCTGCTTCTTTAGAAAATGTTTCAAACACTATTTTTGCAAAAAAACTTTAAGATCAAATTTCAATAGAAATTATTATTACAAAAATGCGTAATCATCAATAAAAATAAGAGCTTTACTCCATTACATTGCTATGAATATATCGTTGAAACTTTCCATGATGCAATCTTTTTTGAGAGAAATTTTTGTTTGTTTCCTATAAATTAATAATGCATTAAAATTTATAGGAAAAAAACTTAATATATTATTTATTTAAAATTCTTTAAATAGTTATGTTTTATTATAAATACTGAAAAGCAGTTTTGTTTTATTAAGATTCTTTACTTTACGCATTAATTTTCTTAAGTCATATGCTTAAATTTTTTTGATTACTTATTTAATTGAATTCCTGTTAATCATGTTCTTTTATTATTTTTTTAAATAATAGCGTAGTCTTTACTTTACGCATTAATTTTCTTAAGTCATATGCTTAAATTTTTTTGATTACTTATTAAAATAATAGCCTAATAGATAAGCAAGCCTCATAAATTAATTAATGTAATAATACCGTACATTAATTAATTTATGAGGTTTGTTTATCTATTAAGCTTTTAATAGATAAGCAAATAATTATATTTAAATAAAATTTAAAAACTCATAAAATTTAATTAAATTATTGATTGTTTAATTTTCAAAAGATAAATAGTCCTTCTTTTTAAATTCTGAAATTCACATCTTTCCTATCTTTATCCATCATTTTTTAATTAATTTTCTTTCTTTTTATAAATTATACTCGTACGTTATTAATTTTTTGTAAAAACAACTATAGTACTTATAAATATATCTGGTAGTTTTATGAATCACTATACTGTGCTGTTTTGTTTATTAAATAAATTCATAAGGAAAAGATAATTAACTTTATTTATAAAAACATTATTCTATCGTGTATTTAGCTTAATGGACAATAGGATATAATGCATGGCTTTTAAATATAACAGTTAAATTTTTCTATTATTCAACAATATGTTCCTTTGACTATGATTTTTTCGAAGATTTCCATTGCTAAATTCTTATTCTAAATTATAAATTCCTAGATTCTATTTTTTACAATAAAAAATTGTGAAAATCTATATTGAATTTTCAAAATATTGTATATTCAATTTATATTAAATGCATGAATTTTTTATAGGATAGCATATTATTCAAAATATTTAGGAAATATTTTTATCTTTTAAAATACTGTATTTATAAATTTGTAGATTTACAAATACTTTTTCAATATTTAATATTAGTAATTTTATTTAAAATTAAACTTTGCTAAGAAAATATTTTTAAACTTATACTGTATTAATTATCTAATTCCCTATTTTTCAGTTCCAACGGATTTTAATTTTCTACCATTTGGAATGGATAAATTTGAAAATAAAAATCTAAATCGAATTTAGATTTTTATTTTCAAATTAATTACTCTTTATTATTTTTAAATTAATTACTCTAAAGAGTAATTAATTTGAAAATAAGATTGATACGCATCAATTGAATATCTGTCTTGAAAAATTGTTATTTACGTCTGTAAATTGTTCTTTTCAGAAAAAACTTTTTTGTAGTGAAATGAAACAAATATTTAAAGTAACTTTTATGTAAATGTACAATAATATATACAGTAATTAATAAATTTCATCATTAATTAAACATATTTTTGATAAAGCATATGCAAAAAGATATTAATTTCAATTTTTCTTATAAATTATGACTTTGACATCTATGATTATCAAGAGGTACGGCAGTGATTCTTAGTAGTTACTAACTGACACTTATTACCAATGTCATTACGGGCAAAATTCAACTACCTGTAAGTTTGGTTCTAAGTTAAATATTATTAATGTGACAATTACAATTAATTTCATAAACATAAACAAGGCCCGTTGAACTCCTCCTCCATTTGAACAATTGATCCCACCAGAAGGCTGATCCAGTGACCACGATGGACACTGGAATGCCTCGTCGTTTAATACCCACTGGGTGAAAAGTGGCATTAAACCTTAGCGAGAAAAAATATATTTGTCCACAAGTCTATATAAAAAAAAAGGCTCAACAAGTTAGGCTCAGACTCTTCCTGAAAAAAATGTAAAGATAAGGAATCCAGGATTTAATCCAACAGGTAGTATACCAACATTTACGTTACCGTCCAAAGAAGAAAATTTGAAATCAACCAGTATTTAACCAAAAAGCTGACAAAATTGTTGCTAGTCGGCCTGACTGGTCACATCGGAATATTTCGTCTTTTCACTTTAGAGGCCAGAGTTCGATTTTTGGGTCCCAATCTTTGGAAAATTTATACGTGTGATACGGGCCCCATTCCGAATGGGCTGTCGATCCTGTTCTCCACAATCCGGCTGATTCTTCAGCAGGGATCAACAGCCATTTAGTAAGCTACCTGAGTTTGAAAGTGGGGATATCCGTTATTAGTGTTTCCGGGCGAGAATTCCTTCCCGGGAATTTTTTTCGTTTTCCCGTTTCCGAATCCCGACAAACTTTCTCGGGAAATCGGCTCCTAGAATCCAGTAATACCTAAAATGGGAAATAAAAGTACTATTTACTTATTAATCAAGAACCCTCCGGTCAATGGTGTCCCGCTTTACCAATGTTAAAATCTGGTCACCTTATATATTGGTGTCTATATTATAATAATTTATTTTATATGTATACGAGGGAGACCCAAAAATAACCGGAATCGTACTCCTGCACACTGTGTACTTGTAGCATGAGGTTGCGCCGCTAGGGGGCTGTGGGAAGACTTCTCCTGAGTCAGTATGCCAAGTGGTGTCAACCGACAACGAAGCGTGTGGTTTCTTTGGCGTGTGTGTGTGTGTGTGTGTGTGTGTGGTCTGTAGTGCATTCGTGACACGAAGAAATGGCAGATTCTCACGAACAATGTGTGGCTGTGAAGTTTTGTTTTTTACTTGGCACGAATGCAGCTGAAACTGTTGTGATGATGAAAACAGCTTACAAAGAACATGCTCTCAGTAAAACGCAAGTGTACAAATGATTTTCTCTGTTTAAAAGGGGGGGAAATGGCCATTGAAGATCATCCCCACTCCAGTCGTCCTTCAAGTGCGCGACTTCTTCCTGTTCCGTCGGATGAAAAGGGACTTGAAAAGCAAGAGTTTTGCTGATATCGACGAAGTCAAATGCAATGTCATGACGGTGCTAGCAGGTATCAGAGGACAAATTTACAAGGTGCTTCCAACAATGGAATGAACGTTTGGACAAGTGCATTAGTACCAATTGGAGAGTACTTTGAAGGTGATTAAAGTTGTATTAAAAAAAATAAAGTTCATGCTTTTTATCAGGAAATTCTGGTTATTTTTGGATCCCCCCCTCATATATTTAAAGTTTCAATAAAATACTTATTTTGGCAAATGATAATATATCAGTAATTAAAAATCAAAGATCATGTAATTTATCGTTTTCAAATTTTTATCGAATTTTAAATGCTAAAGTCTGGGGTAGGGCTTATATACGGGTTACACATTTTTACCAATTTTCAAACTCCGAAGTTGGGGAGTTGGCTTATATTCGAGTATATACAGTAATGTTAGTCCATCTTTTAATTAATAAATGAGGAACTCACTTGCCAAATCGTTAACTCTACAAAACGAAAAGTAGAGAAAAATGATAAAATAATATACATTGTTTTTTAAAATTCTCTTTAAAATATAAATTCAAAAAAACATTGTAGAATGTATTATTACAGATGTAGCTTTTATCTAATAGCATATAAAATGCATAAGATTGTATATCCTTGGAGTAATCATTATTTTTATTATAATTTTTGTGTGACTGATGGAGTTAATTGATTTGGCAAGTGAAAAGAAAAAATAATAATAGTACCATCGAATTCAATCTTCAAAATATTTTTAAAAATAAGTTAATGCAGTATATATTTCAAATGTTAAACAAAAGTTTGGTTGCTAGACAATATCAGAATATTGCCAGAATGAGGCCTAACGCAGAGTTTTAAGGTTGGTTCCCACTATCTGCATGGAAATCAGAATAGTCAAAAACCATCACAGATAAACACGAAGGTAATTCCACTTGCAGATCCCAGTCATGGTAAGCATCGTTTCCCCCAAGATTCTTAGTGCCATGATTTCATTCATGTAAAACAAAATGGATGCTAAGCAATGAAAGGTTACACTGTTTACTACAAGCACTGTTTACAAAATCATGTTAACAGCTGCAGTAAATGAGGAAACAAACAAAATCGAGAAAGAGAAAATGGTGGACCAAAAATATTTATAAGAAGAAATAGGAACAATGTTTCAATGCAATTTTGATTTAAAGAGATGAGATTTAATGACAGAGAATCCTGCCATCTTGACTGTCAAGGTTGCCAACAATTCAACGTTACAAAATGCATGGATTTCAATGGTGGATATTATCTTGACAGATTTTACTGTCGCGGAAAAGTTGAATAGGCTATACCAGGGCTGTCCAAAAGGTGGCCCACCAAGCCATTTTGTGTGGCCCACAAGGCTTTCACGATTTCTGATATATTATTATTTTTTAATGTTTTTTTCACTTTTATTTATTACTTTTTTTAAAGAGATTAACAACATAATTCAATTTTAGGATTCTTTTTAACTAAATTAATTTTTCTTAATTATTACTAATTATTTAATGATGAGTAAGCTATCAATGCATCACATTTTATAAGATTTTCAATCACGTCAATTTTAGTTTTAGTTATTTCAATTTAAAGTTTTGAATTGTGACTGTATTTTAGTTATTTTTTAGTTTCTAACACTCACTTAGTTATTTTTTGGTTTCTAACACTCACCATTTCAGTGATTGTGTGACCATTATGAGATTCTGTTTTAATTTTATTTTACCGTGAGTTTGTTGCATTTGTGAAATGAGTGAGAAAAATGTAAAATAGAAAATGAAAATCAAATATATATTAGTAGCAGTGGGAAAATGACTTTTCCATAACAAATCATTTGGGTAAATTGCTTAGTTTAATGAACGTTTTCCTAACTTTTATGATTTTGGTCGGAAAGTAATATCAATGTTTGGTAGTACTTATTTGTGTAAAAGCGCATTTTCTAACATGAAAATAGTTAAGAATCTATTCGGAACCTGCCTTGGAGATTGAAAGCACATTTCCTAACATGAAAATAGTTAAGAATCTATTCGGAACCTGCCTTGGAGATTCTTCTTTTACATATTCTGCAGATAGCTACAACAGGAATGGATGTAAATATCCAGCCCTTGTAAATGCTGCTGCCCACCCTCATTTATCACATTAAATAGGTACATACATACATTTTTTATATTTTTTAACTCTATATTTTATAACTTTTTGTTAATATGTTTATTGGATGCAATCTGGTAAATATACTTTTGTAACAAGGTTTATTAATCTGGAAATAAAATTGGTTTCCAAAAAGCATTATATTTATGCGTTCCATTTGTTGAGACAACAGCAATTGGTTTCCAAAAAGCATTATATTTATGCATTCTGTTTGTTGAGACAGGGTTTCCAAAAAGCGTTATATTTATGCGTTCTGTTTGTTGAGACAATAGTCGATCAAGTACCAAAGCCCCTCCCCCTTTTTTGTAACTGCGGCCCTCCATCTCTCTAGTAAACACGGCTATGGCCCTCGGGTTCATTATAATTGGACAGCCCTGATCTAGACACTGGACATAGCAGTTTTATGCCGCGGTATATCGTCAGAACTGCACTGCTTTCATCATGCGTATTTTCTGCTACAGTTCCGTGCTAGTGAGAACCAACTTTTAGTCACAGTCATCGAATTATGGTGGCAGTAGAGTCTCCATATTGTCTGCCTTATTTGTGAATTTAATCATCTTTTACTTGTTTAATATAATAAATTATTTATTTTACAAAGGTGTTATTCTATTAATATCTACATATAACAGTATCCGATTAATTATTTTTTATGACAAAATGAACAGCATGCCATTATTATCTGATATATACCATTGTATTAAAAAATTACTTAACTAAATTCTTATTGTTATATCCTAGATGACTAAAGAAAGATCTTGATTAAAACCAAAAAATTTGTTGAATAAAAATTGGTTAGCCAGAAACACAAAAGTTTTGGCTAACCAAAACCCAGGAAAGGTGCGGTACCACCTACATGAAAGTAGGCAGTACCGCACCTTTTGTGTCTCTCAATTGATCATTCCAATTTAATGATTTTAAAAGATGTAAAAATATAATTCTTACTTTGAAGGGTAAATTCAAAAAATGTCTTAGGCATTATACGACACTTATAAACGTTTGAATTGCATTATTTCCACAATTTACATTAGAATATGGAGTTAATCAAATTGGCTTCTGAAATAAATTATTATTCGATGGCCAAAAAAAATTTTGTCATTTAGTCATGTTAAGCCTAACTATTAAGGAAATTTATTTTTAATATAAATAGTTACGAGTCAATTGAGTGTTTTGACACTAAAATTTAAAAAATTTCAAAAAGTGGAGTTAATCGGTTTGGCTTGTGAACGGCTCAAATAATTAATAATTACTAATTATGAGATCATTAGTAATTAAATAATTATTGATTAAACAAAAAGTGGTGCCATCTATGAATTAATGATTAAGCTAGAATTTTTAATTTATCTGAAGAAAAAAATTGTATCAGCCCACGATCGAATGGGGACCTATGGATTACCATCTGAATAGTTCTTTCAGCAAAGTCTGATGCCTACAATAAAAAAATAATTCTAAATTAATAGTAATGTCTGAAGAATCAATCTGTTAGGTAGCCTGGTTGGTCTAGCAATTATCACATTGGAATGGTAACTCAAAAGGTCCCCAGTTTGATCCTGGGCTGTGAGAGATTTTTTTTTAGATAAATTAAAAATTCTAGTTTAATTATTAATTTATAGATGACATCACTCTTTGTTTAATCATTAGTGTATTTATTAATTACAAGATTGTGCTAATATTAGTATAAATTCTTTCAAATTATAAAATTTTGATTAAAAAGATCAAAGGATTAATTCAGCTGTTTAAATTATTTAAATTACAAACATTCTGCTTAATATATTGTATTAAAATTTGCTATCAAAATCCAGGAGTAGGGGCATCAATTTTAATGAAAAAAATATTTTAATTCCCATAATATCATGATATAATCTTTTCCTATATTTTAATTACAGGCTGGCCATAATTAAAGAGGAGGTATTTAGAGTCTGATAGCCAAGAATCTGTTGGGCCAAACTCAGCCAGGGATCTGTTCAAATGCATAACTGTTCTAAATATCCAAAATTGGATAATTGTGCATATTGACAGAGCCACTGAGATAAAAAATGGGCTCATCATTCCATAGGATGTTCAAAGGCTATGCATTGTCAATTTCCAGTCAAGCTAGCAACAGATGAGAAAAGTGAAAGTAAATTTCAAAATTGTTTGAAAGCTGTTGTTGGACTTTGGTCATTTTGAAAGGGAAAACTTCAGCACTTTGCACAAGCTTTTCCTTACAGTTGAATACAGCATATCCAGTTGCTTTGATATTGCCTGAGCACTGCTAAATTTTATGCAGCATCTGTAGCTTCCACTATGGTAATTGTAGCACAATCAAGTTCTTCATTTTATATCAGTTTGCATTCTTGCCCTGATTGCACTTGTAAAAGTCTGGTTTTTTGAAGTATGAGATCATTTTTCGCAAATTGGTAATAGTCATGGGACCTTTCTGAAAGCCCTTTGTTGTCCAGAATAACCTAAGTACAACAGAAGCATTAGTTATACTGGTAATAAAGCTTTATGAGCAAAGCACAGTCACAAATAGAGCATGGTGTAAAGTAACAATCACATCAACACCTAGTAATTTGTATTAGACCCATGCCTCTCCTATATAGGCTTATATCTGCAAATCTGATGTCAGTTAATTGAAATTTGCATAATTTAGTGTGTGTGTGTGTGTGTGAGAATTTGCATATTAACTCCATATAGCTGCATTTTCCTTCTAGTAACACATTTTGGAACTATATTTTCTTTATCAAATTCCCATAGTTGGAAAATATGTATATTAAATTTGGCTGAGTTTGACACAACAGATACTTAGCTATTAGGTTCTAAACACTTCCTTTTTAATTATGGCCACCCTATAATTAAATTTTAAAATGGCAATATAAAATTTATCTATCTTACATTTTATATTCAATAATAAATACAGTGGATTCCACTTAATTGGGACACCGGTTAATTGGGACAGCCGCGTAATTGGGACAAATCTCAAAGTACGAAAACCAAACTAATAAACTAATACAAAATTTAAACGCTTAATTGGGACAACTTTTCGCTTAATTGGGACAGTAGCAGAAAAGGAATTTTCAATTTATATATTTTAGGGATTTTTTGAAAGTATGGTTACACATACATACACTAATCTTTACAAAGATGTCAAGAAATGATTTTACACTCAAGTAAAATTGCTTGGCTGAATAAAATTAAAAGCAGCCATTTAATACAAGCCATCGTAGACTCGCTGAAATAAACCAAAATCTACCATAGATGTGTCTCCTACAAAAATAAAATCAACTGCGTGAGGAGTGAGCATTACAGAAATAAATTCCAGGAACATCAAAAAGAAAGCTTGATGGAAAGAATTCAAAAGTCGAAGAAGCATTAGATCAATGGATTTCTATAGTTAACGGGTGAATATCAGCGGTCCATATTGAAGACGGAGATCGGCAAAAAACTAATAACTAGGTACCTATTTTAATGATTTATTAAAATAGGTACCTAATTATTATTTTTTTACCTATTATTTATTTACCTACGAAGTACATATTATATTTTAGAATTTATTATTACTTCGTTTAATTGGGACAACCGCTTAATTGGGACAAAATGGCTTGGCCCGACGTGTCCCAATTAAGCGGAATCCGCGCACGACATATATATATTGCGTGTTATTATATTAAGATATAATAACACGCAATATATATTAAATAATAACTATAATGAATTATTTCGAAATGTGTTAACCATATTAAAAAATTTCTTTATGTTACCAGTTACTATAGCAACTGTAAAGCATTCTTTTAGCAAATTAAAATTAATAAAGAATTATCTTCGGTCAAGTATGTATGAAGAACACTTAAATATACTTGATATATTAAGCATTGAAAAGGAAACTGCCAAAAATTGTAATTTTTCCGAAATGATTAATAAAATAGCAAAAAAAAAAAAAAACGGCATATTTAGCCTCAATGACATATTATGCAATATTTGTTTATTTCGAATACCTTTATTTTTACCTATGAAAAATATTTTAGGGCCTCAAAGTTTTTTGCACCCAGGCCCCTTTATAGAGAAGGCTGGCACTGCAAGTTGTTTGATGCTTGACATCACTCTACTTCAGCTATTACTGGTTGCTGTAGCAACATTATGCACAGGAGGCTGAAGTTGGAAGGATCTTCCACCTGGCAGGCCAACTGGATCAGCCTGGCCTCACTCAAAGTGGGCCCAGAGGGGGAGGACTCTGTCCTCAGTATGCTTGGCAATGATTAAAGCCAAATTACATCATGCAGGAGGACCTCTTGTAGTATCTTCACGGTGGAGCAGGGTCTGTAGACCATTAGGGCAATGTCTTAAGATCTTTATGAGCCTTATGATCCCATAATAAATATTTCTAAAGGATAGGACCCAAGAATCTTGTTCAATTCTGATTCAATATGGAAAGCTGAACCCTTCAACAATGATGTCTTCTTATAACCTTCCAATGGCACTGATGTTTAGCATTTACTTTTTGCAATTAATGTTCATATTTTAGATTTTTTTTATTATTTATGTTTTTTTGATTTTTCACTGGCAAACTTGGGAACATAAGTGGAAGCTTTTAAATCAAGAACTATCTGTATTTGTATCGTATGCAATCATTACAATACAAATTTGTTTTATTTTATATTACCGTTAAATTTTTTATTGCTCTTTAATATAAAAAAACCTTAAGTATTAACAAATTTGTAAAATTTATAGTTTTATTTTTAAAAAGCAGAAAAGAGGTAGAGAAAAAATCTGATCTAAGAGAAGGTTGGAAATTGCTTATCTAGGAGATCTAAAATGACCAAGATTATGCTTATGTTACTTGAATGCCCTCACAGAATTTCCACAAAAGCAATACATTTAAAATAGTATGCTTATATGTATAACAAAAACCTGTATTCTGAAGCAACAGAAGTCAGTTACTTGAACAAATAAATAATAATTTATTTCTGAAAATGAACAGTTTTGGTCTTTTATCAGACTCGTAACCACAAATATATTTAAAGGATATTATAATTAAAATTTAAAAGAAAAATTATACTAAAAAATTTTTTTGCACATTGCTAATGTAGTTCTGAGATTGAAAAATAATATTTAGAAATAAACTATTCTTTAACCTATTCAAATACTCGTATTTCTCGTCATATTTTAATTTTTTGCAATGAAAGTGAAAAAACTGAATTTTCTAATTTCATTAAATTATTATTAAAAAGTATAAATCATTGAATTAATTATTACTAAAGACAATACAGTACTAATTAAGCAGTCCTAAAACACAAAGCATTTTATTTACGAGTAACGTTTTCAGCAAACTAAACTGTGAGAATACTAAAGTAATTAAATAAATTTTTGACGTAAGTGTTAAGAGTTGCAAAAGATTTACAAATTTTTAAAGGAAGCACGCAAGGCAGAGTTATAAATGATAACCAAACAGACACTGTCTCTAATGCCTGGAAGCATGCTTTAAGGGATCTCACATCTGATGACGATGTTAACTAATTGAATTTACTGTTTAGTTAATTATTGTTATATTTAATTGTTTACTATTTAGGCTTAATTTTTATGTGGGCCGAGGTTCCTAACTGTAATTATAAAATATTTTATTATCTGTTTAAAGTTTTCATTTAAATAATTTTGAGAATAGTTAGAACATATTTTTAAATTAAACATATGTTAGGATTTAAAAATATTTTTTTGTTCTAGAATAGAACATTTATGCTTAACCATAATTTGTTATTCTTTTTAATACTGTAAGAACTGATGATGGCATTAGTTTGCTGAAAACATTACTCATAAATAAAAAGTTTTATGTACTTTAGGACTGCTTAGTGCTGTATTGTCTTTAGTAATAATTATACTCCAGTAAAAGCAGTATAGAAGCTTCAATGAATTAAATAATTTAAAAAAATAAATACTATTTCTGATGGAATTTACAATACACAGTAAATTTTGCAATATCTTTCTACATAAAATTTATAATTTTTTTAAAATTGCATCACAATTTTTTTATGCAACTTCTAATATTTGTTAATTTAAAATATTTCTGAATTACATAAAATTTAATAAAAGTTTTCTTTTTATTAAACAAAGTTTATTTGGTAGCTTTTAATCCAACACAAATAAAGTTAATTCTATTTATTAAATCACTGAAATTTTCAAAAAATTTATTAAATTTAAAATTTTACTATGGATAGGATTCTTAGAACGAAACTGAAAAATAGAAACAAGACAAATTTAGCTTTCCTGTCAGTTTCTTTTGCAGAACCAAGAAATTGGTTTTCCCACAAAATGTTGGACACTTTTAAACTTTTTTAAACATGCACAATTTAATTGGTAAAAAAAATAGCGCATTTGTAATGAGATCAAACAAAGTAACAATAAATGAATTAGAGGCAACCAATGAATGGAAATTTAAATTTCCAGATAGAATGGCTTGAATTCAAACAAGAAGTCAATTCAGTTTGGCAAGATGGCAAAGATTTTACTTTGAATGCTGCCACTCATTTATGCATAGTATTAACTACGCTCAGACCAAAAGCTCTTACAGTTCATGTTCTTGTTAATGTTTGCAATTAGATTCTGTTAAGTGATTGAGATATGTTATTACACTATAACATATCTCAATCACTTAACAGAATCAGTAAAAACTGTAAACTTATCACAAACATAATTTTAACCAGGAATGATGGCAGTATTAAAACTAAAATCCTGCCTTTAGTTCTTACAATTTAACAAATTATGAGTAACAACTTTTATACAGATTAGCTAAATTAAGCAAGATTTTAATTCAATTCGAATAAAATATGTTTATAAATTAATATTCATATAGCCAATTTAATTCGGTATTCTATAAAATAAATTTAGAAAACATCATTGAAAATAAAAACAATTATATTTAATAATTTGCTTAAAAGGACCGCTTAAAATAGTACTTACGCGTTTTTTCATTAGAAAATTTTGATAAACTTGTAACAAAACTACAGAACACGAAGAATACAAACTACTCACTCATACAGCTAAACATTTGTAAACAGAATTCATCTCCAAATTAATTTTACTTTCTTTAACGCATGCTCGTTAAGTTGGTATTATTTTCATTTTAACTTATCTGATTTCTAAAATTTTCATTAAAATTAATTATCAAAATTTTATGTGCATTAATTTTACAATTTATTTATATATAGAATAATTGCGTTTCTTTTTTTTTAATTTACGATTTTCTCTTTCCAATGTCATTATAAATTCTAAAAGCAAAATTACTAAATTCAAAGTATCGATTTTTTTTTTTTAAATTAAACTTAGTTTTCTCTTCTATTTATTTAACATTATACAATCTGGCCACTAACCAAAATACTATACTATGAATTAAGACTTAAACTTCGGTTTCTTTTATTCCAAACGAGTTAAAAAATTTCGCGTTATCATTAATATAGATGCAAAGATACTACAGTATATTTGTTTTAATGGCGTTAAATTTTATAAAAGGATATCGAAAATATAATGTAAAAGTTCAGAAAATTTATTTTCCATTGGAGGCATTGCAATTTTTGCGTTTTAAATTTTTTAATACAATAATAACATTTATTAAGTCCAGAATAAAGTGAGAGAAAATATTTTTTGAACTTAAAGCGATATTATGAATTTTAAAAATAATAACATATAGAGTATATACCGCTTTATAATTTCAATTCCGGATCCTTATCGTTGAGGGGGGAACTCATATTTGAGCTCTTCCCCGGATAAAGGACCTCAGGTTCTATTCAAACCAATATGTAAGGTATCGTGCTGATGGTCGAATGGTACTGGAGTAGCGAAAAATGCAGTATCATGAACGATCCCTTCGAGGCACCAGGAGAAACCTTATCGTATTTAGCCTTCCATCTGTTTGGAGAATAACTGAGTGTTCACTGTTTTTATTCTTCCAGTATTTTAAATCCGTATAATTCTTAATTGAAAAACAAAACTTTTAATAGTAATTCTTCGAGTGATCCGTCTTTTAGAATTAAAAAGAAAGAAGTATAATAATAACTTTCAGCTATGGGACATATTTGACTGTTAGCTTACTCTAGGCCAGGGGTGGACAAACTTTTGGGAGAAAAGGCCATATCGTATCAATGAAATGGAGCTTAGGGCCGCGTCCCGGGTCCAGCATCTAGTGAAAAAATTTTTCACTACACTTCACAATCTGGCCCCCCTTCACGGATGTGGGTGTAGCCCGTATTTGGAAATGATCCTGTCCTTTAGTAATATATCTGATTGGAAATGGCGTAAAACAAACTAGCAAAAAATCTTTCAAAATCCCGCCTTCATCTAATAACTGTCTGAAGTAATAAAATTCTCTTAAAAAATTATATAGCCAAAAATAGAAAGATCCTAAACTTTTTCTAAAGGGTGCATTTGTTGACTAAAATATCAAAAAAGGTGACAAATTAAAAGTAAGCCAATTTTCTTAGTAGACTTTCTTTGGCCGTTATATCAGTCATGGATTTGAATAATGCCGGCAGTCCGAAAAAAAGTGAAACGCCGTTTTCAAAACGCTCAGCAGTAGTGTTGAACATCGAAGTTTTAATATTGATGTTCGATGTTTTAGACATCGATGTTTTATGAACATCGATGTTGTTTTGTTAATGTAATAGAATTGACGTTTGGGTTAAGTAATATTACATAATATTTTTATAAATGGAATTATTTTTTAATAATTGGTGATGATTTTATTTAATATTTTAGTTTTGCATTAGGAAAATCGAACAATCCATCTGCCAATATTGATTTAGTGCTTATATTTTTTTTTTTTTTTTAACAGATGACGCCACTTTCCATTCAGGGAGAATGCTAAGTGACGGGGCGAAACAAGCCCTTCCAC
>AYEL01057031.1:0-29518 GCA_000484575.1 Olivierus martensii | reverse complement strand
TCCGGACCCCATGATAAATATTTTCAAGGGGTGGGACCCGAGACTCGAACCCGGGTCCTCCAGACTGGAAAGCCGAAGGGTTTCCACGCGGCCAATCCGGCTGACAAGTGCTTATATTTGCCACGTGAGACACTATCATCATCATTTAATTAATACTCGAAATGTTTTCGTTTTTTTAATTTCAAAGTATTTGCACCTTTGTAGCAGTAAGTATGCCTCTAAAAACCTTACTGTGGCAATATTTTGCTAAAAATAAAACTAATTCTGCAACTCGCATATATTATTCAAAACAACTGAAAACTAGTGGTAATACCACGAATTTATGGTGTCATCTTGAAAGAAAACATCCACAACTTTTCTTGGAGTTCAGAAAGACTCGCAGAAGGAAGAAAAATGTTATCAAGACACTGACGAAGCATCATCATCACAACCTTTCCCAGAAAAACAAAGAAAAATTTCTCTTTTCCGCATTGAGGAATTCAAATCAAGTGAATCAGAGGAAAATAAAGTAAATCAAAGCTCTTGTATTTATGGTATGTAAAGACAATAAGCCATTGAGTATTTGGATTGTGAAGGTTTTCAACATTTTATAAAGAAATAGCATCTTTGTACAAAATTCCTTCTTGACCAACGATTAAAAGACTAATTTCCGATAAATATAGTAATATGGTATCCATAATTAAATAATAGCTCAAACAGAAATTTTGCTTATTAACAAATGACTTATGGACAGACATCCAGAAGAGGAGTTACATAAACTCGACTGCCCACTTTATAGATGAAGAAAATAAACTATACAATGTAGCAGTGAATGTTTTTATATTGGAAGAACGGTATACTAGCGAGTATCTAGCTAATAAACTAAAGCAGTTCATAAAATACTGGGAAATCAGAGGTAGCGCTACCGCGCTACCTCTAATATACTTGACACTCAAGGAAGATATACTATATCTTCCTTGCTTGACACCTTCATTTAACATTAGGGGGTGCTGACGGTAGTGTTTCTCAGGAACTACTGGGCCGATTTACTTGAACTTTTTTCTAACCCGCTAAAGTGACCAAGAAGATTAATTTCATGGAGGAATTTGTGGATATTATTATAAATTTTTTTTATAATAATTTTATGAATAATTGAAATCACGACCAGTTTATGATGATGATATAAATTATTTACTAATTTATGAGAGTAATCACTAGATGTCGCTACATTAATAACCGTCGTGACAAGAAATTATTATTAAAAATATTTCGAAAATTTTAAATACTCGAATTTTTTCTTAAATTCTATTAAAAATTATCAAATAAATTATTACAAGGAAATAATATTGAGAAACTTGTAGAAATTAAACTTCTTTTCTTTTAACCATAAATGTTATGATATTGAGATTAATATTTTCAGATAAAATGTCTTCCTCTAACTATTAATAACTTTTTCGTTATGTTTTTCTTTCTCTTTGATATTAGTTTCTTGTACCAAATTTTTATTGAAGTGTGAATTGTATTTATTTAATAATTATTGAATTTTATGTTGTATTAAAATTATTATTAATTTATTAAAAAATTAGCTGGCAATACTGATTATCTTCCTGCAGAATTAGCTAATTTTCTTCTTGTAGAAATATTAATAATCATCATCATATGAAGTTTTTTTATACGAAAATCGATGTTATGAAAAATATTTAAATAATAAAATACGTGTAGTTTGATTTTTTCTAAAGATATTACTAGTAATTGGTATTTTTCATCATCTCCATTCTTGAATATTAGCATATATGCTTAAGACAGATTATCAGGGAAAGAAATGTGTGGCAATTTTGTAAGGCATACGTTAAGTGATCCTGTCTACAGTTCATTTTAGGTAATACCCGATTGAAAATAGTTATTTAAACTTAATTCTTTATAATCAACATAATATTGATTAACTTTAATCAATTTTACGTATTATTAATTTTATATTTTATAATGAAAGTTACTCTTCCGTCAATAATAGATGTTTTTGTTTGAATCTTGATATTTCTTCTTCCCTAAATGAATTTTCAACAAAATATGAAATTATTTCTGTGGAACTTCGGGACTACAGGACTGGCCTGACCGCGGTATGTGAAGTTTCCTGTGTGTAAGGATGAGGGAGCATTCGTCTGCCTCAACATAATATGGCTCGAGACAACTACGGTTTGTTAAACCATAAATAAAATTTATTTGTTTTAGACTGTGGTCATCTATCAGAGAGAACTGTTTAGAATATTCCTTAAACAGTGATATATTCGAAGGGTAACTTTAACGTGAAACGGCTGAATGGTAGATTGATTACTGCTGGTGGAATGTATGTCGCGTCGCTACCGGCAGCGCGGCGTCGCTTATCGCAAGTTTTTTAATGAATATATATATATGTTCCCAGATCACGATGTAAAGATCGACTAAAATTTAAAGATTCGTGCTAGTCGATCTGTATATCCTGGTCTTGGAAAATGTATATATTCATTTAAAAAAAAGCGTCGTATAGGCGACACCGCGCTGCCAGATGCGACGCGATACGTCTTTCACTAGCAGGTATTTTGCCATATTTTATTATTAATGTTACTATCCTATGGCTTTAATTTTGCATTTTTATTTTCAGTAAATTCTGATACATCATTCTGTGAGGATTTGTTGATCAGAACGTAAATAGCCATTTTATCGTAAATTTCCAGGGATAAATACTGTACACAACAATTCACATTTTCCCCCAAAAAAAGTCCAACATAACAGTAACGAAAGATGCATAACTGATGTCATAAATGTTTCAAAGTCAGATCTGAAATATATGCTATGAATTATGGGTGAGAAATTGATTTAGATGTGCCATCAGATATATTATTCAATTGCTCTGTCTCTACTGCTACTGAACACATGCAATAATATTCTCTGGGAAGTGAGCGAACACTGCTGTTTTGAAAATGTTAGTAAGAGGAACACAATTTACAACAATTGAATTGAACTTTTAAGAAACAAGTTTAAAAGATAAATTTAAAAATCGGCCAATATAAATCCGTAGCATTCATGTTAATCAAGTCGGCCGGATGGCTGCATGGTAAAGCTTTGGCTTATCACCCTGAAGGATCCGGGTCCCACACCTCCAGTTTTTCAGGAGGGATCCGGGCTCGCCCCGTTGAACCCTTCCTTCAACCATCAGGTTGATCCCATCATAGGTGTTGGCCAGCCTGTGATGGCTCTACAAATGGCCGCTGCCAGATACAGAATATCCCTCGTGAGATATGGCGCTTAAGTAACCTATCCTTCCATATTAAACAGTTATTCTCCATGAACTAATATGGAAGCTTTGCTTAGAAATTCATTTTGTAACATTCCTGTTTTATTTTTTAACAAAACCTTGAGCGATTTAACAATGTCGGAATCGAATGAAACATTTGTGGAAGAGGAACTATCCTATCCATATTAAACAGTTATTCTCCATGAACTAATATGGAAGCTTTGCTTAGAGATTCATTTTGTAACATTTCCTGTTTTATTTTTTTAACAAAACCTTGAGCGATTTAACAATGTTGGAATCGAATGAAACATTTGTGGAAGAGGATCTCCAGCTATTCCATACAGTTCTCGTATATTATTTTTATTAGTATGGTCTGAAGTCCTCAGTATTAAATATGGTTAAAACTCATATTTTAATAATTTTATGCATTATTTTATAATGAAACTATTAATCAATCAATAATATTTTTGCTCGAATTTTTCAGGTTGTTCCGCGATATTTGTTGAAGAAAATGACACTTCATGAAGAATTTTTTATACCATCTTTGAATTTTTATCAAGGAGGAAATGTTCAATTTGTTGCGGAATATTCACCTGATGAAAAATTGATAAGTACTGGTACAGTGACTCGTCAGAAAATTTTCTCCCTTTTATTTTTTATTAGTTTATATTGCTACAAATCAATATTCTGAAATTGTAATAATGGTTTATTGACCATTATTACAATTTCAGAAATTTAACAATGCTTATTGTTAAATTTTGCTGTTGTTAACATTGTGTATTTTTAATTCTACATTTTATTTTCAGGCGAATCGGATTCATGCCGTTGGGACATGTTACCTAGAGACAAGACGAGACCACAAATAGCCATTTTTCTGACACTGGCAACTGTAAACATACAATGTTTCACCTTCAGATCGGAAAACATCCTCCGTAGCAGCAACAACGTAACATCAGATATAACTGAAGTCTTAAATGTTAAAAAATCTGAATTAAAAAGTATAATATGGTTCGTCAAAGAAAAATATGCATATCTTAAGCACGCATTCCCACATTTAAGTGATCCTTCTATCGCCCTGTTCAATTTGCAGATCTGACCTGAAAGTCAGTATTATGCATTTTTATTGGCAAACCACGCTTCTGGAAGGATTAAAAAAAGGAACATGACGTAGAAAAATCAAACATAACTTTAATCAACAAGCTAAAAAAAGATAAAAAGTAATTCATTCGACGAATTTAAATCTTGACTCTCGTGTGTAGACTTCAGTTCTTCACATTACGACAACGTGTTTACAGATTATTTCGAGAGGAATTTCCAAACACTCCTCTTCTATTTTTTCTTTTTTTTTTATGGCTATACTTTATTCGATTTAACTATGCCAGAAACTAATGAAAAATTCTATGGAAGTTGAAGAATTGCCGGATAATCAATATAGATCTAATGTATTGTAATTGAATGAGATGAATTTGCATTCTCGTATCTTGCATACTAGAATCTAAATGATAACTGTGATACTAATGTTTTAATAACACTGTTGAAAAAGCAATTATTCTTTGCTTTCCAATAATATAACAATTTTATCTTGAGTCAGTCGTGTGTAGACTTCAGTTCTTCACATTACGACAACGTGTTTACAGATTATTTCGAGAGGAGTTTCCAAACACTCCTCTTCTATTTTTCCTTTTTTTTATGGCTATACTTTATTCGATTTAACTATGCCAGAAACTAATGAAAAATTCTATGGAAGTTGAAGAATTGCCGGATAATCAATATAGATCTAATGTATTGTAATTGAATGAGATGAATTTGCATTCTCGTATCTTGCATACTAGAATCTAAATGATAACTGTGATACTATTGTTTTAATAACACTGTTGAAAAAGCAATTTATTCTTTGCTTTCCAATAATATAACAATTTTATCTTGAGTCAATGGTACATACATGCTAATTTTAAACCTAAAAACAGAGACAAAAGCAATATATCTATTTCGTTTTGTTCATAAAATTTTCATATTCTTGAAATATCCAAAAAGATTCAAGAGGAACTTCTTCGAGGGAAGAATCAAAAGAGGAATTATTAATTATTAAAACGTGGAAAATACCTCTAGCAAATGTTTCTTTACAATATTATTTATAGATTTTGTGGCATTTTTACAGAGATGGAGCATTTCAAAATAATTTTCAATAGTTTTGTTAATCCAGAGAACGATTTTTTTCTTGAAATCGGTAGATTAAGTATATTGTCATCCCGTCCTTACATAGAGGTATTAATTATATTCAAATGATTAAATATTTCTGATCAGATAATTTTGCATATCACAATTCATTGTTCAAATAAAAAAGTTTTATCTTTTTCCTTTTAAAAATATTAATTCTTAGAGTTCTAAAAGTCGGGATATAATTTTCCATTCCAGCTACCGAAGTACTTTATAAAATAGCAAGATTTCATGGCATTCATGTTCTGCTTCCATTGAATTTCTTTTGCTGATTCTTCCTCAAACAATCTTCTTATAATAATTCGTCAAAAGGGTATGATAAAAAAATTAGATCACGCTATGGTACAGAGCGCGATCTAACTATTGGAAAAAAATGCTATTCAGGTTCCATGAAGCGACTTCCGGAGAATGAGAAAGTAAGCAAAGTGTCCCGCAAAATGAGGTTGGCAAAAATGAATGGCCAAAGTTTCTGCCTTGTTTGCTGGAGAATGAATCTAGAGGTACCACCGCCTACGGAACACATGAGATGGGAAGAATCATGTGAATGGGGGCATGATCGTTCCATAAGTGTTAGGCAGAGGATGGTAAATTACATCCCACAGTAGGTCTGTAGATCAAAACGATAGATCGATGGCCGAAGCAGTGTCGCCATGAAAGAATATAGGAAGATCCGAATTGAAACTACTACATCCAGAACCGATGAAAAGTTCTGGATGGTACGAGAGACCATGAAAGAATATAGGAAGATCCGAATTGAAACTACTACATCCAGAACCGATGAAAAGCTCTGGATGTAGTACGAGATCACGAGAAAACAAACAATAAGAAACCACCAAATTTTGGTGCGAGGAGCCCTGCTGGTCACAACAGGAATGTCAACTCTCACTGACGAAGCTGCAGAGATGGGTAATCACTCGTGGAAGGAATAACCTCAAGAAGCGAAAAACACTCCAACTAGAGTGAACGAAATGCAAACCAAACTGCCATCAAGTGGCTAGAAATTGCAGGACCTAACCAATGTATTCAACGACAACGAAAATAAATTTGAAACAAATTATAGTCCTTGAAGAAAATAAACCAGCCGAAAATTTAGATAGAACAAGACCATTACCAAATAAATTCAAAATACTAAATGGACTCGTGATTTTGGGTTACACGAGCAACCTAATACCAATTTCCTAATTTCCACTTGCATCTTAAAAAAAACAGGTCACTAGTCTTGTCAAGTATTCTATCTTCTTCCCTGTTTATATGGAGGGTATGGCCCACCCGTCTTGTCCTCCTCTGAGCTGTGGCTGGTAGTTATTGAAGTCTGTTATAACTACCAGCCAGTATTTATAGTTTTAATAAAGTATTCCAGTGCATGTATTTGCTAAGATGTTTGTGATGTTTTCAGACCAGTAGATAGTTGTTAGATCTGTAATCTCAGAGACGTTAAAACCCAGTGTAGTGCTCAATTGGGCACGACCGCAGTTGTGCTAGCTGCATTCTACAAATGGTAAGCAGTTTCTATTGTGGAATTGGACAGTTTGGTGATTGAATTAGATGCCGGGAGTATAAAATAAGCATTCAAGGAAGTGTTTGTTCGTAAGCGGCAGAAACTGACTTCTGATTGTCGAGCTACAGTATTCGTAATGACAACACCGGGTTGGCTGAATGTTTGTAATGTCATATTTCTGACCAATGGCAGAGATTCTGCATGTGTACGGACCTCATTAAGTATTTGGTGATTGGTCAAGTCTCTTGGAAGAATAGAACGCCAGACTGTTCCATTAGGTGGGAGAGTTCGGGACATTGCATCCGCCTGTTAAGGTGAATGCCGACGTGACCCGGTGTCCAGATGATCTGAGTGAGTACAGGAAAGTCTGTCAGCTGAATGGCAATATTTTGTATTATCGGTGATGATTTCAATAACGAGTTTTCGAGAGCCCGGAGCAGAGACTATCGGAAAAAAAACGACAGTGGGATGGTACCACTGTTTACACATCTATAACGCCCCTTCAAGTTGATGCGAAAACTCTTAAGTACTGGACCGCCTTTCCTGCTTTTATGCGCAGGTATTCCACGTGTTCCGCCCAGGTGAATGATGAAGTGAATATGACACCCAGGATTTACAGGCGTCTTACCTGTGGGATGTGCGAATTGTCTGGGAGAAGGTTCACTGGTTGGCGCTGGTGTTTCCGGGATAGGTCAAGTACCTACATTTGGTCGGGGAGAAGCAAAGGCTCCATTGGGCGGCTCAATATTCGAGTGATGACAGAGTCTGTTGGAGACGGGTGACCGTGGATTGACGATTCGGTCCGGTGGCTATCAGAAAGATGTCGTCGGCATAAGTTATACAGTTCACTCCATGTGGGATGATGTCTCATAGGTCGTTGAGGTAGCATGTGAACAGGATTGGGGCGAGGACGCTCCCTTGCAGAACTCCCTAATGGAAATTGCGGGGAGAAGAGAGGGCACCTCTCCAACAAACCCGGTACCTGCGGTGACAGATGAAGTGTTGTAGCCACTGAAGAGCCCTCCCGTTGACTCCTAGTCTGGATAATTTCGAAAGGAATGCTGTCTGACAGTCATAAGCACCAGCCAGATCAAGAGCAACAACGTACGTCCAGATACGACGGGCTCTTTCTATCGCTATTAGGCGTTGGATAGTGACTAAAGCTTCCAGTGTGCCTCGACCTGGGAGGAAGCCGAACTGCATGTCTGGTACTTTAGTGGACTCAAAGTGGTAGAGCAGGCGTTTTAAGAGCATACGCTCAAATATTTTCGCCACGACGGACATTAAAGCGATTGGTCGATAAGCCGTCAGGCGTTGCGGATGCATCGCCTGACGGTTTCCATATCGGGACGGTTATAGCCGTTGTCCAAGATGTAGGGACCTCACTTGTGGCCCATGTACGGTTGTAAAGATGGAGAAGGGCCTTCCTACTCTGAATGTCCAGTGTCTTAATTAATCGGCTAGACACGTTATCTTCCCCGGAGCACTATCTTTAGACTCGTGGATCGCCGTGTCCAGTTCCTTTAAGGTAAAATCGAAGTCGAGTGTCCATAGTCGAGCATGATGGGTTGCGGGGAGGGGACCAAAAGTTCCCTTTGGTCGTGGGCGACAGAAGTATGCATTGAATTCCTCTGCCTGACGTTTCGGCTCCGCGATGATTTGCCCCTCAGCATTTAGGAGGATCCCGGTCGACGGCTCGTTGACCTGGTTCACTGAGCGGAATCGTCTGAACATGCAGTAAATTGATCAGACGCCGCGCTGGTGCGACAGAGATCACCCCACCACCGGCGTCGAGCCTGATGCAACTCGCGGCGTAGACATGCAGAAAGCCGAAGATACTCTCGTCTCCCATGCGGCGCGCCAGGCGCATTGCCCGACGTTTCTTCGCTCTGAGGTAGCTACACTTTGATGTCCACCACTTTACAAGTGGAGCCGTGTCGTGCAATTGTCGTCGCGGTGTGTTGGCGTTGGCTGTGGATGATAGTCGATGTGAACCTTGTAAACATAAGATTGTGCATGTCCGAAGGGATGGCATCCGAAATAGTTTGGCCTACCCGCTTCCAGTCGGTAAAGGAGCGGATTCGATAGCGCTGAGGATTTGAAACTACACCAGGAACTTGTAGGAATATCTGTATTGGGGCGTGGTTATTTCCCAAGGTATCGGAGAAAGGAAGCCATGACGAATTGTCAAAGATATCCGGCGAGCAGATGATGTCCAAAACTGAGGAGCCACCTCCGCCCCCGAAATGAGTTGATGCGGAACATAGACGTTTAGGAGAGTGAGTGGAACAGCACCTCCCCAGATATCCACCCGGAGTATTCCACTTCCGGGATTATATCTGATGTTTCTTTTTTTGGCGGATGCGTAACGGTTGGAAACTGCCGTCAGTAGCCCGCCTCCAGTATGGTCCGGACGGTCCTGACGATACACCGTAAAGCCTGGTAGGGTGAATGACGCTGTTGGCGTCAGCCATGTCTCCTGAATGATCATCACTTCCGTCGAGGAGAATTAACCCGCGTTCAACAACTGAAGGCGATTCGCTCGGATACCTCTCGCATTCCATTGGACTAAGCGGAGTTTATCCATCAAATGATTTATTTAGGCTGGCGCGCCGTCGGTGTATCTTCACCGATTCTGCAGTGAAAGACAGTCACCTGTGTCCATATCCTGTGAGTTTGGCTCGTCTGTATGCTGTTTGGAAGTTGAAGTTGGCGTGACACTCTTCCCATCTGCACGATTAGTGCGACGCGTCAGTTGATCCTTGCCTTACGTCCGAAGGCTTGACATTTTGTGCACGCCCGTGGGCGTGGGATGAAGAGGGAGCAACGGTACCAACGAAAGAACGTTACGTAGTCCAGATCGTCGATCCCGATCGCGGCCACCAAGACTAGAGCTGGGGAGGAGTTGCCTGTCAACGATCCGGGAGAATCGACGAACCTCCGCGAAGTGGATGTCATCTCCTTGGATGGCGTCTAGAATGTCCGCTGCGGTGATCGATTCATCGAAGTCGCGGATCAAAAACTCAGTTTATACGCTATCTGTGGTCAAGCGGCCCATTACCTGTATCTCTCCTAATGTGTTCAGCTGGAGGATTTCTTTCGAACACCCGTAATTATTGGTCTTTAGTAATAGAAAGCCTGCTCTGGTGTATCGACATCCGTCAGGTGCGTATGCGTTGAGAGTGACGAGCAGAGAATGGAAGATAACACGCTCGGTTTAAATGTTGGAAGCGGGGACGAATTCTGTCCAACAGATCGGAGGACAAGGCAGGTGGGCCAAACCCTCCATATTAAAAGAAAGAAGAAGAAGAAGAATTCTGTCCCGACAGAAATACGGCAAAAGGATGAACTTGTCAAGTCTGACAGGAATCAGTCTTCTCAACATCGGTTCATGAAAATAAGGCTCGATCCACCGGGCGTTCTTCGAACGGCCCCTGGGGCTGAGGAGATCCTCCTCCATGGGGAATTGAGAGGGCGGTGCCCAGGACCCAACACGCTGTCCGCTAAAGTGCAGAACCAGGGTCCAAAACTATCTCCCCGAGCCCGACGTACACACCGCCAGAAAAATCGAGAACGGAAATTATAGAAACACCTGTATAATACTTATCAACCGCTAACTTGTCAACAAGTCGAACCTTTATTCACACAATTATCGCCCTATCAATTCTCAAAAAAGAAAACTCCAAGCTTTCGGATATCATTAGCCTACCAAGACAACAGTTCTTCTCCTAAGATCATTAATGAAGTATTCTATCTTCATGTGGCTAAACAATATAATTCATAAAACGATAACCACAGACGCCATCTTAATCACTTGGAAACACACTCCCACGACCTCTACATTCATTTTCACTATTTATATGGATAGTTACTCCAAATTTTGATGATATAATTAGCCATGAACATAGTAAATTTCATCATTCACATAAAATTGTAAATTTGTTTTTACAAAATTAATTTCATAGGTAATCTCATATTAAGTTGTAAATTTGTTTTTACAAAAATAATTATGTAGGTAGCTAATATTTTGTAACATTCTGATGTAATAGGTTGTTAACAATCAATCATTTTGATAAAATACAGTACTTTATGTTTTTAAAGAAAATTATCTGAATTTATTAATTCGTAGGACGAATTATTTTCTAATCTTTCTAATGAAAAAAATAGTTTCTACGGATGCTTTTGAAATATATTCAAACAAAAAGAAAGAAAATAACAGCAGAAACGTATAATTTAAAAATAATGTTGATACACGAATATATTCTTTGCATAAGTATCACAAAAGTGGCTAGATACGATATCGAGATTGATAAGAACGTGTGCAGGTAAATTAGCGCAACCATTATTCTTGTCATATGTGATGATGAGAGGAATATGTTTGTGCAAGAATCAATCTTGCTTGAATGTCAGAAGTCATTTTATATCAAAGTAGTTTTTATTAATTATTAATAAAGTAGCTAATGTTGTCCTCACTAATTTCATTAGGCCTACATAATTACACAATAATAATTAATATTTACATAATTATGGCGTCGTAAGGTTAAATTCGCCCTTTCATACTTTTCAGGATCTTCAGGATGAAGCGGGCCGTATTTTTATATGGCCCGCTTCATCCTGAAGATTGTTTATCCGGCTCTCGGCAGAAAATAATTGCCCACACCTGCTGTAGTAAGTAGGAGAACGACGCCTCTTGGCAACGCGATGCTTTGTTTAAACTCGATGATGATTGGCTAGCTTTAAAGGGTTATAACTCGAAAACGGTGCCATTTAGTCCATATATTCATTAGACATTTTCGAGGTCCCTTATCTTAAAGGGTTATAACTCGAAAACGGTGCCATTTAGACCATATATTCATTAGACATTTTCGAGGTCCCTTATAAGTACACAAAATTTTAGGTTGACTAATAAACGTGGCTAAGAATTTACAGCATATTTATCCTATTAAATTATGAGATCTAATTGAATTTTACGCTGTTTTTTTTCTCTTTTTTGATATCAAGTATTGATATATATCATGCCCAGCGTGGTTCTCGTCCGGATGATTGCATAGTTACTAGGCAATCATCCAGCCGATACATCAATTTGCTAATTTTTTCCTCTTTCGTGATTTTACAATCGCTTTGCAACAAATGATTACTAACAATGTAAGTAGCAGAACATTTCAGTTCATATCATGGGTATTAAAATACTTTGACGACCAATCCCACCCTAGTAGAGTTGGCCGTCAGGTGAAGTATGAAATTCTACAGGCCAGACCCAAATCCGCCTGGAAAAGTTTATGGAGATGTGAAAATCGTAAAATGAACACAGATTCTCCATGATAAAAGTGGAACAAACTTCCACGTAGCCATCTGGCCGACTAAGATTAATACTTAATTTCGATAGTATTTTTTCCTTTGTGGTTTTATGCTACTTACCACTCGATGAATAATAAACGGTGGGCATTTCAATGTCCACCATCAGCCGCCTAAACCCTTGGTGCAGTCAGATGGAGGATGGAGTTCAACGAGTCGAGCCTGGATCCTTCTTGAAAAACTGGAGATGTGATACTGGGAAACCTGGATCTTTCATTCGGTAGTATGATTATGAATGTATGTCGTTCGGACAAACAACTGGAGATGTGATACTGGGAAACCTGGATCTTTCATTCGGTAGTATGATTATGAATGTATATGTATGTATGTCGTTCGGACAAACGTGAATGACAGTCATCACTTGCAAAAGAAAAAAAATGTAAATACAGTAAAACCTCGATATCTCGAATCTCACGGGAACAAAAACAATTCGATATAGAGTTTTCGAGATATCGAGGTTTTATATATAAAATAAAGATTTTTATGTCGATAACGCATGCCGTAGTTTTTAATACTGTATGACACTCTTTTTCCCGTGAAAATTAGCGTCTAAATACTCCTGTATCTTATAAACCAAAGATTGAAATATCACTGAATAAACACGATCATATCGACAAAAAAAATACTCCTGTATCTTATAAACCAAAGATTGAAAATATCACTGAATAAACACGATCATATCGACAAGGCCTATCAGCAATTAGAAGTGAAATTACTGTACAGCACGTTCAGTATTCCGAGCATACACAAAAAAATTTTCGGTTATCGGTAGCACATTTACATTCTTTTGTTAAATTTAAATCCTTTGTTTAGACTCCGAAAGCCAGGGAAAATTCTTAAGTATTTTTAATTTCTGTAGCATAAAAATTAAAAATTAATTCGAGATAGCGAGGGTTTTAAAGAAAATACTTCGAGATAACTATTGAAATTACATTGGTATAACTGTTCGAATCGACAATTCACTCATGTTAACATTGACTTTTGAGAAAATTATGAGAAATATTGGATCAATTTTCGTATAAGTGACATCTATTCCTTTATTAAATAAGATAGCAGAAAAGTTTTTTCCTTAAAACAGCGAGCATTGAAAAATTATTAAGCGTCGGCGGAAAAGATCGGTGATTTATGAACATTCTGTATTTTCGAAAAATTTAACATAGAATTTTGAGAAAACTTTAAGGAATATGTGGACCACGATTTTTTAATATCAGCGGAGTTTATTTCTTTATTAAATACTCTACTATAAAAAATTTTTATTCCTTAAGTCTAAACAGCGAAAATTATTAAGCGACGAAGGAGCCTTTGTATGTTGACATAAGAGAAAACACTGTTGGTAATATTAGCCTTGTTATGTCCAAATGTGCGTGACAACAATATAATTCATAAAACGATAACCACAGACGCCATCTTAATCACTTGGAAACACACTCGCACGACCTCTACATTTTCACTATTTATATGGAGGATGTACATTTTTATTGTATGATTATATTATATTATACTTTAAATTTTATTTATATACAATACTTGATTATTAGTTTATATTAGTTCTAAGATAAGATAATTGTATTGTTTAAATTATCATTTTTATATATTTTTGCTCTGCTTTTTGAATTTATGTAAAGCCAACTTGGTGGAGCCCAATTGTTACCAAACACTATAGTTTTAATTCTACTTTGCCATTCATCGTAATAATTGCCCGGCGTTTATTATATAAATAAATTTCTTGACTGTGATCAGTAAATTTTAATATAAATACGGAAAATTATTGATAAAAAGTAATTTGGTTTTTTAACTAATTTTTAATGACAAGTTGTGACACTGGGGGTTTTCTTGTGGAGGTGACCCAACATGTAGTCGGCCTATGATGGGCATGTAATTAGTTAAAGGATGGAATTCAAAGAGTGCAATCCCCCTGTAAAAATTTGGTCGATTCCATCATGGATGATGACTCTAAAAGTTACTCAACCTGTGGTAGGCTTAAAAATTAGCTATCATTGAAAGTATTTCATATGTGATTCGATGATATAATTAAAATTAACCAAATCTAACCAATACGGAGTCGGTCGGATTGGCCGCGTGGCTTTCCACTCTGGAGGACCCGGGTTCGAGCCTCGGGTCCCACCCATTGAAAATATTTATCATGGAGTCTGGGCCCGGCCCGTCGATCCCCGTCCCCCACAATCCGGCTGACCCCTCCGCAGGAGTGGGCAGCCTGTGGAAGGGCTTGTTTCGCCCCGCCACTTAGTACTCTTACTGAGTGGAAAGTGGCGTCATCTGTTGACAAAAATATATATATTGGGAAGGCTGGATGGCCGAGTGGTAACTCTATCTTCGTGCCACGCAGGAGGTTCCCGGTCTGGTCCCGGATTTTTTCACGGTATTAGGACCGGCCTGGTGATCTCCGTCCTTCACCATCCGGCCCCCCTCCACGTGCCCTCTCGAGGCCACCCGCCTTGAGTGGTGAGAGGGCTTACCGGCTGTCACTATGCCTGTATCTGGTATATCTGGGCCGATACGTCCATAGTGACAGGGAGCAACAAAGAGGTTGCCAAATGCTTGGCGAAACTCTAGCGAAGACAACCCCACACCTCCGACGGGCGTGTGCAGACGTTGGTGTGTCATCGGCGAGTCGAAAAGGATTGGCTTCACCCGAGTAGACAAGTCGTGGGAAGTCCTAGCCGGATAATTCGCCCGGATCTCGGTTGACTTTGTATAGAGAATGTGCAGACGTTGGTGTGTTCTCGGCGAGTCGAAACGGAGTGGTTCACCCGAGTAGACAGGCCGTGGGTAGTCCTAGCCGGACCACTTAGTACTCTTACTGAGTGGAAAGTGGCGTCATCTGTTAACAAAAAAAAAAATGTGCATGATATTTTATCGCCTATTTTTTCGTCGTCTGCACAAAAGAGAGATATGGTTCTTTTGGAAAGTTTATTCAGTTTACCGTCATATTTTGATCCGGTGTTATTCGCTGGATTTTACCAAATAATAATTGACTCCTAATTTTAAAATTTTTCTAGTGTTTTACGCCGCTTTCCCTCTTGGATGTTTTTAGTCTACAGATGAGGTCACTTCCCACTCAATAAGAGTACTAAGTGGCAGGACGAAACAAGCTGCCCATTTCTGCGGGAACAGCTGGATTTTGGAGGACTAAAATCTATGGATGAGGCTCGGATCTCATGATAAATATTTTAGAAGGGATGGAAGGAAAGGTGAAGCGTATCCACGCGGCCAATCCGGCTGACCCATCTATTGGATTCTATGTGACGAACATTTTAATGAACACACCTCTGATGAGAGACTGTCAGGTGAAAAGATAGGCTTTAATAAGCCGGACTTTGGTCCCTTTTAAAAAATTTAGGTTTTGCAACTGAGACTTACAACTGAATATAATTAATGAAGCATAACCTAATTATATCAACTTTATGAAGCCGAAAAAGTTTATACTGTATAATTTTTATTGTAGCACAGCGAAAACAGGATCGGATTTATGTGTTTTGTGGCTACTATGCTGTAACATTTAAGGATTTTTTCTATGATGCTTTACACCACTGCCTAATTGGTGAGAACTAAGCGGTGAGACATTACTATGTCCACCACTGCGCTGTTGACACTCCTGATGGGGTTAGTCGTCTGATAGAGGATGGGCTTCTACAACCAGGCCCAGACTCCTGAAAAAGAGGTGTCAGATTCGGAATCGAATCCAAATCCTCCAGGGTGAAAGTACAGCACGCTTCCACCGTAGTTATCAGGCCGACTAACATAAGGTTAGGTTATTTATTTTGAACCGCCATATTGCATATGGGATACAATTTATCCGGTGACGGTCACTTTTAAAGGCCATCACAGGCTGGCCAACATGATGGGGACGACAAGAAGTTTGAAGGATGGCTGGGTCGGGCTCCGTCCTGAAAAACTGTAGGTGTGGGACTCGGAATTGAATTCGGATTCTCCAAGGTGGTAAGCACTACTTTACCACGTCGCTATAACATTTAAGAGGCCTCTCAAATAAATTTAATTTTTTGAAATGTGAGACACTTTATAATGAAAAATCCTAAGCTATAATTTGTCTAGCTTATATGCAGATCGGTCCTGGTTGGAAAAAACAAAACTTAGTCCATAAATTATGCTTTCTTCTAGGATATTATATGATCTCAGCCATTTTACAAATACTAGCTTTGGATTATATTGTTGAATCAAAATAACTTCTATATAAATACTTTGAAATTAATATTACATCTAAATGAAAATTTGTCAGTAAATTTTTATATATTGTTGAATCAAAATAACTTCTATATAAATACTTTGAAATTAATATTACATCTAAATAAAAATTTGTCAGTAAATTTTTATAACTAACTACATTGTTTTCTTGATTTTTTACTTCATATCGAAATTTGGAAAATTCAAAATTACTTGCTGTATTAGGAAAATTGAATAATAATAAATTTTATTATATTATACTGTAATGTTTAACGTCTTTCTGATACTTTAAAGTTTTTAAAACTGATTTAAAGAATTTAAAAAAAAAATCGGTTTTTGTTTATATTTATTGTCTATTGATTCTGATGATTCCTTCAAACATAAAATTGTCCAGCCTCAATACATCTTTACGAAGCCCTCGTAGTAGTCGAAAGTGGAGATTTCATTAAAATATTTTATTTGTACTTTTAGAATTTTTTTCGATAAATTATTTATAATACTGTATACGACTTGTATCTGATTTTAAGGCTATTTTATTCGCAAGAGTTTTGAACAGTCATAGAAAAGAAAATTCTCTTTTGTTATGTATAAATTTACTTTTTCTTCCGTGTTCCAACATCAAAAGTATTGGTGAATATATTGTGATCTTTTTCGTATAGCAAACAGTTACATACATTCTCATGAAACTTTCAAGATTGATAACATCAAGTATTTTGAATAAAAAAAATGGAGTACATCAACATTTACACGATAAAAATTTGACAGCCTTCTACAAATGCTTTTTCATTTTACGAATATGTTCAATCTAAATCAAGTTGAACAGACCTACTCTTAATTTTTTTTTTCTGTTAATAACTATGGTTTTCCAAAGATGACGCAGTTTAAGATTTTACGAATATGTTCAATCTAAATCAAGTTGAACAGACCTACTCTTAATTTTTTTTTTTTCTGTTAATAACTATGGTTTTCCAAACGCAGTTTAAAAAAAAATTCTTATAAATTTTCCAACTCTTAATTTGAATCAGATTTATTAAATTCAGTAAAATTTATATAAAAAAAGTACTTTAAAGTTTATCAAATGAACTTCAATCAATTATTTATATCCTACTGATGATTTTTTTTTATTCTTACAGTTGCTGCAATAATTGATGACAATATATTATGATCTGATATTTAGCGCACAGAAATTCTGTTAAATTTAGTAAATTCGGTCTAGTGTAACTGTTTTAAAATGCTTTTATTCAATGATAGTGATCTGCTAGCGCCTCAGAATCCTAAACTTCCAACGTATTGGCGCATAATTACCCGCTTTGTAAGTTTTAACATAAATCCCCGCAACAAAATCGCAAAACTTTACAGTAAAACGATCGCACGCGATATCTATTTGCGTTTTTCTCGCTCTCGCTTGAAACTATATAGAATTATAGATGCTAATATAAGTTGTGCTTAAAGTATCAAGACTTTCTATAAAGAGTATACGTTGAAATACTCTCGATCGAAGCTGCCTTGACAAAATTCGAAGAGTATAAACTATTCTGGTTTAAAATTAAAACGTATAGATTTTATAAACAAATATACAAGCATAATTAAAGAATAATGATATTTAAAAAATTATATTGTTGTTGATGAAGTAATAGAATCAACTAATTAGTTTAATCATTGATTATAGACAAGTAACAATGTTACCACCTATAGTATGTATTAACGTAAGCAAAAGCAATTTCAGAAGGTTTATTTCAATCGAAAACTGTTCGAATCAGTACTGTACATCTACAAGCTGTTTGCCATGATAAAAGTAAATTTATTGATGTTTTTATTGGTTATTCTCTGTTTCACGATTCTGATGTAACCCGTCAAAGTAGTTTATATAAAAATCATTATTGAACTGATGCCTAATTGTGATATCACTTATTGATAGTAGATCACCTAGCAAAATGATACCTGAATTTGAAGATGATTCTATCTAAATCATATAGTAGATCACCTAGCAGAATGTAACCTAAATTTGAAGATAATTCTATTTATGTATTTGTAATCCTGGATCAGAAAGGCAATGTTTTGAATCAAGTGAAAATTTTTAAATACCTAGAAGTTATGATAAAGGAAGATGGTAAATGTGAGAGAAAGAATAAAGACTGGATGGAAAAAATGAAGAGAAGTCCCTAAAGTTCTGTGTGATAAGAAAATACCTCTTGCGGTTTAAAATAAAGATCTATACAGCCAATAATTTTATATGGGGTTGAGTCTGGGCCCTAAGAAAGAAAGAAGAGAAATTAATACAAAGAACAGAGATGAGGATGCTAATCAGTAAGATGAATGATATATAATTTCACTTAGAGCAGGACCATAATTTCCATAATAGTGGTTAAACTTGTTTTAAGAAAATCCGTTGCAAGTTCCTTTTGCTCCTCTTCTTTTTTTTTTTTGCATATTTTACGCCCTATTTTCAATCAGGGAGATTACTAAGGAGGCAGGGCCAATTCCAACCACGGGCTGCACCCACACCCGTGGAGGGAGGGGCCGGATGGTGAAGAACGGGTATCACCGGAACGGGCCCAGTACTCCGAAAAAATCCGGGACGCGAACCCGGATCCTCCTGCGTGGTACACCGACAGCGTTACCACTCGGCCATCTTGCCGCCTACTCCTCATCTTTAAAAATGCATACTCTTGATAACCGATCATAAATATGAACTGTGACTCCAGCAAACTTTCGTACAGTATATACTATACTACACTGATATCAAACACATCGTGAGAAGGATAGGATTATTAAAGCAACAGATTCGTGCGATTTCGGATTTATGTGAGTATAATGGTTTGAAAAACCGCGCCAAAGTGAATCAATAAAAAGTATAGAATTCGAAAAAAGCCACATTATATTGAAACAGCGTTAAGTGAGAATTACCTTACTGTAATTCATAAAGAAAAAACTAAAAATATAGAAATGAGATTATTACCTGGGTTATATTTTTAACAAACAATGAACAATAATATTGTTTTTATGAAGCAATATTTGAACAGTATGAACAATTAGCCTACTTAAAACATTTTTTTTCTAGACTAGCTCAGCAAATCTTTTCATGGAACTTTCTATATATTCTTTTCAATATCATTTTCTATAGACAAAATTGCGAAAGAATTCATTTTATCCTGAGTATGTTTTTATAAGCTTTAGTAAACTAAAACTTCTCTTGCCAGCGGCCACAGTAATAGATATTGTAAGATTATTCTTAATGCAACCCACAGATTTGGCATGACATTAGTGTTTATGAATGTAATTTATAATTTATATAGATGAAGTTCATCTATATAAATTCTAATAAAATTTCTAAGATGGGAAAAAAGCAACTTGCTTTTTCCCATCTTAGAAACGTCAGATTGAAAAAATATTTTATTTTCATTTTTTCTTTTTTTTTTAGAAGATTCTTGATGGCGCCCCTAAGCATATGACGCGCCCCAGGCAACTGCCCAAGTTGCCAGTACCTTGAGCCGGCCCTGCTTAGAGACAAGCTGATGAATGAAAAAATTAAGAGAAAAGCAAATAATCTTAATAAGTGAAAAATTCATGAAATTAGATTAAGATGGTATGGCCATGTTTTATGAAAGAATGACTCCAAAGTAGTAAAGAAAGCATGGAATAAACAAGTAAAAGGAAAGAGATCAAGAGGCAGACAGAGACTGAGATGGAGGCATACAATTAAAAACGATTTAAAGATAAAGGGAATTACAGAAAAGGATACCAAAGAAAGAGAAAGATGGAGATAGCTCAACAGAGCAGCTGACCTTTAGCACTGGGAAAAGGAAGGGAAGAAGAAGATGCATCATTATTCTATAAAAAAGATTACAAATTTCAATAATATTGAAAGATGCTTTAAAATTCATCATTCTAAAAAAAGAAACATTATTGAAAGATCAATGGCACAGTATATTTAATAAATCTATTGAAGTAAAGAGTGCACTTAAAGTAATTGCACCCTGTGCCGTTATGCACAATATGTGTGTTAATAAAGATTATTAGGAAATTGATGATGGCCTCATAAATAAATTATATAATAATAGTGCATACCATATTAAAGATAAAATGCTTGCAATTGCAATCTTACAAGACAAATAATGCCAGTACCTAGAGAACCAATTCTTACAATGTTAGACCATATTTATATTAGTGCTTTCCTCAGTTTAAAAAAAAAAGTGAAAAAATGTTATTAGTATTAATTATATATATTAATTTTAAATGAATTTATGTAAAATGAAATCAACTTATATTATTAAATTAAAACTTATCTGTATTATAAAAATTACTTAGTCTTTTAATTAATAAAATTAAGACTAATAAGTAATTTTTATAATAATAATAAATTGTAAATTAAAAAACAAACAGAAAAATAATTTAAAAATAATAAAAGTTATGTAAGTTTATAAAAGCAATCCAAAGGAACTAACCCTCTTGTAAATTCTAATAATTATAAAAACAAGCACTAAAACATGTGACAAAAACATTTAATAAATCAAAATAAATACATCCCAAAGTACTTTCAGCTTCAATAAGTCATCTTTAGTAGGAAATCATATAAACTTATGTAAATAACATAGATAAAATTAGTAGGAATATTCTGAAAAAGATGACTTTTTTAGAATATTCCTACTAATCTTAAGTTTATTTATGCTATTTACATATTGATTGATTTATTGTAGGAAAGGAGGACTTTAAACATCCCTAGCACTGCAGCCACCAGTGATCTGTTCTGCATCCCTAACAGAATCATCCCATAAGAACACGAAAGACAGTATTTTCAATGAGACCGTAAAAAGATCTGGTGCAGGAAAAATGCAATCCTAGAAGATCAAACCTTAGCCCTGAAAGGGCTAAACATTCATACATTTTGTTATTGTAGAGGAGTTTCATCCCCTCCCTGACATCTACAATTGGGACTATCAGCAATCCCTATTAAGTGAAGATGCCTTCTAAGATGACAGTGTCCTATATATTATTTACATAAGTTTACAATATATGATTTCCCACTTACCCAGATGCTGATATAAACTCTGACCACAACTCTTAATGGCTAAAGTCAGACTAAATCTTAAGAAAGTTAAAGAAAAGGAAGAATATAAAATATGGGACCTAGAAAGATTGAAACATACTCAAGAAATTTATAAGTAAATAACCAAACAAGAACTTGAGGAGCTTGATAAGGATTCTGTTGAAGAACCTAATACACTCTGGGTATTAATGAAGAAAAAAAATTCTTACTGTAACTGATGATTGAATAGGCAAGAAGAGAGGAGTGAGAAATTGTAAACTATGCTGTTTACAGATGAGATGATAAACAAAATGAATGAAAAAAGTAAATGGAAAAATACAAACTCAAAAGTAGGTAAAAGAAAATATAGAGAACTGAATAATTAGTTTAGAAGAGGGATCAAGACATGGATAGTTCTAGACTGAATGTGAAGCAATTGAGGCTTTAGAAAAAGCCAAGAGATTTGATTTAATGTTCAGTAAAGTGAAGAATACAGTTTGGTTCAAAAAATGCATGATCTATAACAATTAGTGATAAAAATGGAAATAGTTTAAATGAAGAGGAGGAAATTTTACAAAGATAAGAATATGTAGATGATCTGTACAAAGAAGAAGAAAATACTGAGTTGAAACTTGACAAAGAAGAAATTGATATTGAGAATAGAGGAATGGAAATAATGAAAGATGAAATTATATCCACCATAAAGGGAATGAAGAGTGGAAAGATAAAACGTATTAAAAGAATTTCTTTAGAATCCATCTGGAAGGTGACTAAACAAAATAGTCACCCTCTGTAACAAAATCTGTAACAGTGAAATTGATCTGAGACTTCCTAAAAAATATTTTAATTCTAATATCAAAGAAAAAAAAAGAAAATGTGAAAATTTTAGAATCATTAGTTTGACTTCTTACACACCTCAAAGATCCTTTTAGCAGTTATAGAAACCTATTTATACCTTTATAGGAAACTAAACTACTTAATTGGAGAACAATAATTTGGCTTCAGGAAAAGAAAGCTATCAGAGATGCTATTGAAGTACTCAAAACAATTGGAGAAAGATTTATTGAAAAGGGAAGAGGAATGTTTGTGTGCTTTGTTGATCCAGAGAAAGCATTTGACAAAGTAAATTGGGAAAAATAAATGAACATTCTCAAAACCAAGGGAATTGATTGGGAGGATAGAAGACTAATTCTGAATCTATATAAAAATCAGGTCATTGTGAAAATAAAGGAAAATTCAGTCATGAAATCAGAATAGAAAGGGGAGTCAAGCAAGGCTCTGCCTGTATCTACTCCTCTTCTAGTGTATATATTTATTTGAAAGAAATGTTAAACCAATTCTTAGATAACAATGATAATGTTAGAATTGGAGGTAGAATTGTACAATATTTAAAATTTAGAGATGATATGGACATAATTGCAGAAAGTGAAGATGATTTGCAAGACATTTTTCTGGAAAGAATACAAAGAGGTTGCAAAAAATTAGGAATGAAAATTAATGTGGATAAAACTAAAGTACTCTGGATTGGAGCAGAAGAAAAAAAATATGATATTTTAATATATATGGTACAGTATATATTAAAATATATGGTGATAAAGTTGAGCAAGCTAGGAGATTTAAGCATCTGGGAACATGGATTGATAATGAATGCAAAAGTGAAAAAGAAATAATAAAGGAGAATTGAGTGTGGAGGAGAATAGAAAAGATAAAATGGATTGAAAAGATTAAATTTGAAGAAGTTCTGAACAGGATAAAACAAAAGAGATCTTTAGTAGAAACTATAAAGAGAAGAAAAGCAAACTGGAATAGACATGTAATTTGGAAAGATAATCTTATTCCTTCTAAGAAGTATTAAAAGGAATGGCTGAAGGAAACAAGAAGAGAGGAAGAAGAAAAATAAAAATGATTGATGACTTAAGGAGAGGGGAAGCTACAAGGACCTGAAAGCAAGAGCCCAAGACAGAGAAACCCAGAGAAGAAAATGGTGCTGACTGGACTGCCAACCCCAGTAGAACACTAAAGAATATGCAAATTCCTGCTAAAAATAGCTTATTGAAATTGAAAGGAATTCATGATGTATTTATTTTAATTTATTAAATGTTTTCATTGCCTGTTTTAGTGCTTGTTCATATAATTATTTAAAAAAATTTATCAAAATTTTTTGCAAAGGTTAATAGTTATTTATGTTGATGTAAGTTAAAAGTTTAAAAAATCAATCATGATTTTTAAAAATTAAAAAGTGTTTAACAATTTTTTCTTTTCTATTAGATGAGAAAGATTATAAAAGATCATTTTATCTCAGCTATATTATATCATGAAAAATAAAAATTTATTATTATTTTTATCATAATATTTAAATAATACTTATCTATGTTCTAATATACTTAAAAATTTTTCAGAATAAAATTAATTTTTTTGCTTCAATATGCATAACCTGAACTTTCCTTTTCTGTATAATTTGATAACTTTAACAGATTTTCTCATTTAGAAGTCAATGATTTTTGATTTCATGATAAAATTGTTTAATAACTCACTGAATAAATTCTGAATTCAGTTCACAATATTTTTGAATCAAATAACTAAATATTAGAGTGGAAATATTTAATCAGAATTTTTCTAATAACTTTTCAAATAAATATAACATCCTAGTTCTTTAATAAGGTTAATTAATTCATTTGATTTTTTGCTATTTTCTTCGATTGCATCAATAACAAGTTCTGTTAGTTTCCTCTTTTTTAAAGGTGGTTCTTCAATAGATGTAATATTTGATGATATGCTGTTAGAAGATTTTGAAATTAGTTCTGTATTATTTTCTTGTTGACATTCATTTGTTGACTGGAAGAAATATGCAATAGAGAGCAAATAGTGGTTTGTTCACCTAATACCTTATCCATTACTTCATAATAAGGCCAGTCATTGGTGTCAATATTCCATCTTCCATACCCCTTGTTATTGGTGGATTTTTTAATTCCTAAATGTAATAATATCAGCTATCATACATTTGTTGAATCAATTCTGATTAAGATATAAAAGACATAAATGTATATACCTTATTTTTCTTTACCATATTAATACACTTCTTTTTTGCTTGTGTGACTGTAACTACATTCTGCAATCCTTGCTGTTTAATAATTTTTCTAAAATAATATACATATATATATTATATATATGCATTATATATAAAAACATTTCTATATTAATAATATGAAGTATGTAGTTATAATCAGTGGCATACCCAGACAGGGGCAGTCCAGACTGGACACCAAGCTGAATGGGGGCCAAGAGCATGGAATATCATTACTGTTCACCAGATATTTATATAATTTTCAGTTCTTAAGAATTATTTAAGAAAATGTGTGTTGAAAGTTAAACAGATGTTTTTTTTTTGGAGGAGAAGAGGGGGCAAAAAAAATGCCACCCCTAGTACCAAAGATTCTGGATATACTACTGGTTATAATAATAATATAGTTTTAAATTATAATTATATACTTATTGCTTTAAAAAGAAATGTTTTGGGTTGAGTGGAGGCAAATTATTTATATTGTATGATTAATTTAATTAAAATATTTGATTATGTAAAAAATTTTAATAATTTAAACAAAACCTACCCTCAAGCTATTACTGAAGCATTTCTTTTTCCTGTAAATTCTTTTTCTCTTTCATGCCTCAGCTGAATAAATTTTTTAGTTAATTCTTCAGTCCCTAATCAATATATCAAAATAATTATAAAATATTTTGATTTTTTTCGTTAAATTATTTAAAAATCAATTATTTTAATATGTATCATAAATATTCAGTCAATGATGATTTGGGATGTAATGGTAAGATTTTACTTTAAGTGCTATCACTCATCCATGCTTAGTTAAATATTATATTCTGGATGAATAAACGTTGATAGATTGAAATATTCATTTTCTTGCTAATATTTGCAATTACAGAATAATGTATTGTAATTATAATATAATGTATTATCATCGTCTAATAGAATCTGTAAAAATTGTAAATGGTAAGAGATAAACAGCATTCAAACTCATGATTACGTGTAGCATTCAAATAAAATATTTCCTATATGACGTTATATATGTTATTAAAAAAATAAAATACAGTAATAATTCGCTTACACGTAAACACGTTTGTATACTGCGGGCAAATTGTTGAATAGTAGTTGTGTTCCATTTTTGGCAAACTCTGACAGAAATCACACTAATATGATTGTCGTCGAAGCAATCTACTTGGACTGCACGGCGAAGAGGTCTAAACCACGTGTCTAAACACTTCGAATAGTTCTAAATATGGCGGAACTTCCAGTGAACTTGTAAAACTAGTCTACGAAGTACTGTTTATCATCATTTCGATCACGAAAATTAAAATTTTCGAATTGTTATACCTTTAAACGCCATTATCCAGTAGTAAAAACATGCAAATTGGTAAGTCCAGATTAGCGAGAACACAACAGTAAAGATAAATTCAATAAACTTTCGAGGGAATAGTAAAGATCAAAAATAATGATAAATTCAATAAACTTTCTAAAATAACCATATTTCTATCTGGTGCAGATGATGAAAGCTGGGCGATGAAATTTCGATATAAAAAAGTACTTATTTCACACAGTATCTGAACCGTGCGCGCCGCCATCTTGGAATGTTGTCGTGAAAACTGAATTGCAGCATGATTGCAGTTTTTAGACTGCATGGGTACAATTGTTTCCTACTGAAGCACGGAGAAAATGGTACAGATTAAAAGGGGGCCTAAACACGCAAAAAATTCTTAGTGGACTAGGGGTTTACGAGATACAGAGGCGTCTAGGCGACATAAGTAGCGGAGCACGAGAATGGGACGCATCGCGTCGCAGTCAGCGGCGAGGCCAGGCACAACGTCAAACCGGATGCGCCGTTTGCAACAAACGGAACTTTGCGGTTTTGATCTTTGACCCTTGGTTCACGAAGGATTTTTTGCATGTTTCGGGCCCTCTTTCGATCTGTACCACCTTCGTTGAGCTTCAGTAGGGGCAACAATTGTACCAATGCATGTATACGGAGTTTCAGCACAGCTACGTCCTTGCCACGACTCAGCAACGACCGAGAAAATCCACGGTCTGCGCATGAGCGAAGTTGTCTTTCGTATGGTTGCTTTCTGTATCTGTTTCGGTCGTATTGTTGACGAACGAGAAGGAAGCCATGTCTTGGCTGTCCGATTCAACCCAGAATCTTAAAATTCGCCGTCAGCGGTTTAATATAATCGAAGATCTTTATTTACTGCATGAAGTAGTGAATGAAAACCCTTTCGCTCATCCCTACAAGTGGGAACAAATAAAAGAAAGCGTATGCAAGGAGAGTCGAAAAGAATTTACTGTACGTGCTGTTCGAGAGCGCGTAACATATCTAATCCAATTATTTAAAAAGGAAGATATTGCCAATTTAAGACGGTAAGTTTATTAAACTTTATGTATTCTTCATGAGCTAGAATTCGATACGCGTGACCTAATCAGTTGCACTCGCAGTAAGGCTTTAAAATTGTTGGTATTTTTATTTTTTTCACCACCATAAATACATTTTGGAGTACAATTTTATATTAGCACCATACGAACGAAAATAATCCTGATCGAAAGATGACGACGAGGAGAGAAAACTTTCCAAAAGGAATGCATATCTGTCTGGTGCAGGTATCGAGAAAAGAAACGATTGAAATTACAGTATTTCTCCCTTTCTCCGCACACAATAGGGAGTTTCAGCACAGCTACGATTCAGTTCCGATCGATAACTTAACAACGAGAACGTTTCTGAAGGTTATCTGTAGTTGCTTCAGCAACTGAAGTTTAATTCGAAACTCCGACACCAGATGCTGTATTATCGCGAATTCTCTCTATTCTATCTTCTGTTATGTCGTGTCTAATAAAGATCATCTGTTATATTAAGCCACTAGCAGCGAATTTTTAAGATTTTGGGTTGCATAGAATATCAAAGACGACTTCTTTCTCGTACTGAACACACGACGACAAAAGACTGTTTTTATCGGTCAGCGATACGATTGTAGCTGTGCGGAAAGCCGGAAACTCCCTAGCACAGCCGACTCCTCATCGATTGAGGAAGTCCACGATAAGCGCATGCGCGAGGTTGTCTTATCCACGATACAAAATACACCGGTATGTCAATGCGCTTACTCCCTGTGAAATGTGTCGTCACTTTGACGTCAGCTTTGTTGCAAAAAGAACTTGCTTATGGCTTAAACTCGCGTTTTATCACAAAATACGGAATTAAATTTGTACTTTTGTCTAGTAACACGAATGAAGATATTATAAATAATACTTCCTAATGACTTTTAGTATTATAATTTAACTATGGTTGTCAGTTGTATGTTATTAAAATATATCATTTAGGAAAAAAAAAAATATTACTTTTTTAATAAATGATATTTCAAAAAGTACGGTTTAAATTATTTGTTTAATTTTTGATACAAAATTATATATTGCATTAATAAAATGTTTTAAAAAAAAATATATTTTTTTTTAAATTAGTTACAAATCAAGTAAACAAATATACTTAAAACCAAAAGGGTATCAACCGGGAGTCCTTCGGCCGTTTTAATGATACTTATGGCTTTAAAATTTATATCTTTTTAATATTTTTTCGATTTAATTACCTATAAATTAAAATAATATCTTTACCTTGATTTCGAAAATATTTCAAGCTTAATGAAATAGCTCTATAAAAGAGTTAAATAATAAAATGCAAAATACTGGAATTATCATCCTCCAAAACGTATGGCATCAATGGGATTGGTGCAAGCTCAAAGTTTTTATATCAATTTCAGACGATCAGAAATCAACTCGTAACAGTGCAAGATGGGATAGCAACATTTATTATGTACAAAAAATATGGACACAATATTTTAAAATTATATATAGGTACATATCGAGAGATAAACGAAAAAATATATTTGGAAGATGATATATATAGGATCTTAATATCATATATTATTTTACAATAAAATATATCAGGTAGATATTAATTATATCGATTTTTGTCTTCTATAATTCGGCTGACTCCTCCGCAGGGGTGGGTAATCTATGGACGAGCTTTGTTCACCGAGATAAATAACAGGTTTGTTTCGCCCCGTCACTTAGTATTCTGATAAAATGGAAAGTGGCGTCATCTGTTTATAAAAAAAAAGTATCTAAACCGATGCACACCGCCATTTTGAAAATTTGTCTTGAAAGCGGAGATAGTTTTGGATTGAATCTTTAATATAACGGAATTATTATAAAACTATACAGCAATGGTTTCCAAATTTTCTGTATCTAAAAATTGATACGTTCTCCATTTTCGTAACAGCCTAATTTTATAAATATTTTCTACCTACAATTTAATACTACAAAACAGTATACCATATTTTGTATAAATAAAATTCTTAAACCTAAATATATATATATATATACTAGACATTACCCGCTCATATAAATGAGCGGAAATCTTGTGATTTAATCTTATAATCTTGAAATATAAGAAAAACTGCTAGGAATAGGTATCATATAAAATGTTTGGATAGCGTCAATTATTAAAGCTCTGGATATAGAAAGTACCGCCATCCTTTTCCCCGGCCGTTGCCGCTATTTACGGCTGCTCATTGGATAGTGATACGTCACGTGACTCATTCCTCCATTTTCGTCCTAAACCACGCGAAGCTCCAATGCTAAATACAGCAAATCGTACTTTATCGTGTAATGAAAACAGATAGTTTTGCACTATATAAATAAATTTTATATCTATTTTTAATCAATTTTACTTGTTATATACTAAAGAAACTGGCTTTATTTTTTTTTTAAATTTTTTAGATAAATAGAATACAAAATTCTACATTAACAGGTATTTTGACTAAAATTAATTCATATAATAAAAATAAATTATAATCAAGATGAAATCAGAATTATATATACTCATAAAGGATAGTAGTTACCACCTATGGTTAGTAA
>AYEL01057029.1:0-34713 GCA_000484575.1 Olivierus martensii | reverse complement strand
CCCCAGTTAAGGTTAGGATTCGGTTTTAACTTTGCATCAATACTTTCGTTAGTTTTATTCTATTCTATTTTTCTTTGATTCATGTTATATGTTTTCTAATTATTTGTATTATTATTATTTTATATTAAATATATTATTTTAGTTATATATAGTTTAATTACCAATTGTTTGCCGCGTGTATCTCGCTTCACTTCTGGACCCCTGACGCGTCGCTTACCCACGCCGCTCAAGAATTTCGGCCAAAATCTCGTCTATAAGACCCCCCGGATCCCACAGTATTAACTTCACATGTTTGGAAGATAAAACTTCAAATTTTACTATTAATATAAATTAATTTTATCAAATAGCATCTTTTAGAATTATAATTCACAGATGAAAAGAGATAACTGCAAAACTATTTCATGTAAATATGTATAAACTTCAGAATGTTTTTAATCAATTTTTTTTAAATGCAGCATTTCTTGTTCTCACTCTAAAGGGAATTTATTTTGGTATGTATTCATACTTATTTCTGGATATTTATTTAGCATATATCCTTTACCAACCTGGCCATTAAATGAAACTGACCTTTCTAACCAAGGTAAAGCTCTAAAAAGTAAGAATTAACTTATGCCAGTGTGTGTGATCGAAATTATACATTTCTTTCATATTTTCTTTATGAGAAATCATTTTAAATTTTTACTAAATTACACAATTTTATGAAAATTTTTAAACAGCTTCTGAAACTATAAAATTTATAATACATTTCTTTTTCCTTTCTTAAAGTTTTAATGCAATATTTCTGCGCAAACTAATGTCATCTTAAATATTAATTATTACCATCATAACAATATTGATTCCTTAAATAATATAAAGTCAATTTATCGCCATGACAAGACAAATACAAATTTTAACAATTTGACGTGAAACCAAAGGATAACAAGATTTTCCTTAACATCTAAAATTATAAATCCAAGGTAAAGCTCTTGTCTGTTTGTTAAAATTTATTAAGCAAATTAAAAAAATCCTTATTACTTAGGTATTTTTATAATAATTAAATTAAAAATTTGATTATAAACATTAATTTTTACGGAATATTACAATTTGTCCCAAATTAGTACGTACGAAAACTTTATTAATGATAATAGCATTATTTATTTATACATCTTTTAACTGTTAGCTTAACTAGAAATTAAGGAATTATAATTTAAAGATTCCATAATAAACTTTTTTACAGAAAAATGGAATAATCTGATGAAGTCTTAACGAACAGATTCCTAGGAATTTCCAGAAATAGTAAAATATTTCGTTTAAAAGCAAAAGAAGAAAACTGTATTCCTGGAAAAATGGATGACAAAGAAATGGATGATTCTACAAGGATTACAGTTCCATCAACATTCAGAAAGGAAAGAAGCTCGAAAACTCATTCCGCTTTTATTAAAAACGGAAAAGCAGGCGATTCTGAGAATTCTGAAAGCCTTTCTCACACATCAAGCATAGAATTTCTAGAAAAGGAAGAACTTGATTTCTTTAATAATCCTGTTTCCTGTAAAAATCAAACACCAGTAGGGAACGCATGCAATTTGGAAAGTTTAAAAAATTCGAATTTGATATTAATGAGAAATATTAATTCATGTCTTTCAAAAATCAATTTGGATGACGAAGTAAGTCAGAAATTATTACAAGACTTACTTATAGTTTTGAAGAATTTATTATGCGAAGAAAGGAAGAAAGAGAAAGTCAAAAATAATAATGTCTGGTACTTGTCAGATAATAAACAGAAAATAGCAACAGTTACAAATATGTCTGACAGGGAAGAAAATGGAACAAGAAAAGAATTAGAACAAAAATGGAATTTTGAAAATAAGAGAAAAGATAAGTCAAGAATCGATAAATCCTTCATGATAAATTCTTTTCATCATCAGAATAGTGTAAATGATGTTGGAAATCGTACAGCCAAGAGACTTGAAGGAAGCGATAAAGCTGAATATGTAGATCGTACATTAAATGGGGAAACTCCTATTCTCTACGAATCGTCGGTATTACCAGTTTTTCCAATCTCTAAACAATTCCCATCATCTTATCGTATAGGCGAAAACATTCTAAGTGTTAACACAGAAACTGTTCCATCAATTTACGGAACTAAAAATAATGATATAAAATCTGTAGTTATTAAAATCGAACCAACGAATACAGATCATATGCAACCAGCTACGAGATTCGAAGTCAGTCAGGTTTCTCCAGAAGAAAATATTCCAAATTTAGCTGCCACAACCGTCAAAGACTTACTGGAACCTGTATCTAAGAAAAACACTAATATAGTTTTATTACCATCTGAAAATCGCGATTTTGTGCAAGAGTTTGATGACACAGATCAGTTACCTAACGGCACTTACGAAACTGCCGACAATCAATCTAGTGTAATTTTACCCATGAATAAAATCCTCCTCTCTTCGGAAAATAAAAGGAAACCTACTGTTGTGGCCATATCTGCATCAGAAAATCTACAAAATAAAGAAATTTCGGAGAACGGTACAACAGTTTTGCTTGCTCCTCCACCACAAGAATTCCATCGTTTAACTTTAGAAGATCCTTCCCAAAAGAGATGGGGTAAAATAGCTGAAAAAGTTGTCGAAACTTTACCTCCATCTGAACAGCCCATGATAATTGTGTTACCTCCAGATGCAAAATACATGGATGATGAATGTGATGATGATACAAAAGAAATGCAGTCTCTCGTTTTTATGTCTTCATTAGCGGAACTGATTCAAAATGGAGAGACACTCGATGATTTTACGTACGATCACGCAATTACCGAAATACCAACTGTTATAGTAGTTCCATCGAAATCTCAACACACTTTAGTCAAAGTAGAAACAGAAAAATCTCGCTTACCTTTGATACATAATTGTCCAGAAGATCCATTGGGTATGGAAAAATGTAAAGATTCTATTTTGCAAAAACCCAAAGAACATTCCTTTACTATAAAGAAAAATCCAGAATATCAGCTCAGTGCAGGAAAATCTAGAGATGCCTCAATAGAAAAACCTAAAGAACATTCGTTTGTCACAAAGAAAACTCCAGAGCATCTTCTCAGTGAAAGAAGTTTCAGAGACGTTATTGCCGAAAACTCGAAACCCGAAAATATATCTGCAGGAAATGTACTACAAATACCTGAAGGGCCAGTTTCTGCTTCATTGCATTTCGATTCCAGTGGTTTACCTCCGCTAAAAATAGAGATCGGACGTAATTTAAAAGGAAGAAAGACGAGAAAAGATACGAGTAAAGTTTCTCGTAGGAAGGATAATTCGACATATGGAGAAAAACTGTCTGAATATTTTAAATGGAGAATGGCATTGGCAACGATCGAAGAAGGTGTCGAAGAATCATTTGTTGACTGTCTTATGGTTGGAACTAATCAGATTAAAGATAAATTTTACAAACCAGTAGAAAGAAAGTTCATAAATAAATAAATTATTACTTTTAATAAAAATTTTGTATAACTTTTAAAATTATTATAAACACATTGTTATAAAATAATGAAATGGCGCATTATCCGTTCATGTTGGGTAAGTTTTTTTTTTGGTACTTTTATGCCCCCTTTCCAATCAATGAGATTACTAAGGGATGGAACCAGTTCCAACTACGAGCTGCACCCACACCCGTAGAGGGAAGTCGGATGGTGAAAGACAGGGATCGCTAGGCCGGCCCAGTCATGAAAAGTTTTTCAGGTGAACTCCTAAAAACTTTTCGTGAGATGCCAGACCCGGGACGCGAACTCGGATTCTCTTGAGTAGCATGCCAATGCGTTACTAGGAGGCAGTCCGGCTGCTCATGTTGATTAGATTAATTTTAATTATTCCACCGAATATATACAGAATATTTTTGATGACGGTTACTTTTAGATTCCATCACAGACTAGCCAATATCTGTAATGGCGTCAACCAAATCAAAAAGTTATAGATGGGTTCAACACCGGCGAACTCCTAAAAAACTAAAGGCATAACCGGAATTGAATCCGGATCCTTCTGTAATAGTAAGTTACTGGTTTATCATGTTATTGAACAATCTCTGTATTGGAAATTTATATATAAATAGTGAACATTTTTATAGGATCTTAAATTACAAATAAAACCAGATTCTTAATTAAACAAACATATTTAAATATTACACTTCCAAACTTTTTGTTGATTGAAAATGAATGGCAAACTCTTAACATACAGCATTATAATGTTTCGTCGGCCGAATGCGAAGGTGGTAAACATTCGCTTACCATCTTGAAAGATGGTAAGTGAATATTTATATATAACAATTCAATAATGTTAATTTTATCTACTTCATATCAATATCTAACTCTATCTTTGTAATCAATATGCAGTGTTATGATATATATTATAATGTTATGAGTTTTGTAGAATATATAGTTTTTTCTATTATATGAAATTGCGGTTCCCCACACAATAATACTATATTTTAATTTAAATTGAATAAATGCGATATAAGAACTCATTAAGGAAACTTTATAAACAAAAAGTTTAATTTTCCTTATGGCATCTTGTATGCACTCAATTTTTTTTCTTTATGCCATTTATGTGTTGTGTTCAATTCAATTTATTGTCAAAATAAGTCTTATTATTCGAGTTTGATGTATTACTTGATTATTTAAAGTTATGTTTAAAATATTTTCCGATAGTATTTTGTTATTTTTAAAAACAATGTAACCAAATTTCTTATAATTTATTAATAATTTGTTAATTAAAAACTATAGAACATTGTTTTTAAACATAATAATGTCTCGATGAATACAGGCGGTCCTCGATTTTCGTACAATTCGCTATTTCGTACATATTTAAAAGTTAAATTTTTATTGATATGTACCCCAAAAACGTGCGTACTTCCTTGTTTCCACGCTCCCTTCCTCTCCGTCATTAGTCTCCCCGTTTCCGGCGATACAGGTCCAACCTTGAGTTAATACCTCCAAAGTGTGTTTTAAAATATATTTACAACTCCGGCGATACAGGTCCAACCTTGAGTTAATACCTCCAAAGTGTGTTTTAAAATATATTTATTTTACAACACACGTTGTTGTGTGTTGTAAAATAAATATATTTTAAAATCACTTTTCTATGCTCTACTTCAGTACATTTAGACTTTCGTGCACATTTCAGGAACTAATTAAGTACGAAAGTCGAGGACTGCCTGTATAAGTAAATATAAATATCGTCAGCCTATGCAATAATAAACAATTTCCGCACACCTACGACTTAGCTCCGATATATAATTAAACGAAAAAATCCCATCGTTTCAGAAAGTTATCGATAGTCGCTTCAGCAACTCAAGGTTGGTTCGAACCGCCGACACCAGAGGCTGTATTATCGTAAATTTTCTCTATTCCCTTAATGTAAATTATCATCCAACAGATATTGAAGTGATGTTATAGATACGATTGAAAATACTTATTTCATTTTTATATATCTGAATCTGTGAAGTAATAAATATAATCTAATATTTTTGATAATGTGTAAGTACTGTATAAAAAAATAGCAGCGAGGCTTTTGAGAGTATTTACAAATGAAAGTATAATCTATCTGGGTTTGAAATTAGGTCTGCACCCAGTTTATTTTTCTTGCCCATTACGTATTTTATTTGCTTGTTTATTACAATCCGTTAGTCTTAGCGATGATCAATGTACGCGTGGTTATCGTTGCTCGGAGAACGATGATGGCGTAGGGGAGAGTTAAAGCTCTGGATATAGAAAGTACCGCCATCCTTTTCCCCGGCCATTGCCGCTATTTACGGCTGCTCATTGGATAGTGATACGTCACGTGACTCATTCCTCCATTTTCGTCCTAAACCACGCGAAGCTCCAATGCTAAATACAGTAAATTGTACTTTATCGTGTAATGAAAACAGATAGTTTTGCACTATATAAATAAATTTTATATCTATTTTTAATCAATTTTACTTGTTATATACTAAAGAAACTGGCTTTATTTTTTTTTAATTTTTTAGATAAGTTATCTTTTTTTAATGTAAGCATTTTTTACATATAAGCGCGGCAACTGAAGAACAGCAGCGCGAGAAAGAAAGAATTGACATAAGATAAAAAAATAATTTCAGAAATTAAAAACATTTTATTTGTAAATCGAAATTCATTATATTTCTCTACTTCAGTGTGTTTTTATTTTCTTTCGTTTCTTACAAAAAAGTGTGCTTATGATTAAATCAAAGCATTTTGGACGATTTGAATTATAACCCATTGATTTCCATTTCATTTTGTTTTTCCCAACCATACCAAAAGCAAAGCAATCACGTTTTAAGGCGTATATTCAATTGCCACTGAAATCCAGGAAGGACAAACATGGCGGCGAGTAAGCAGACGACGCTAGTTGGCGGTAATTTCTATATACAGAACTTTAGCAATTATTATGTTATAGCGCCACCTTCGAGTTTTACCTTTTTTAGAGAAACTACAATTTTAATTTTTATTCCTTAATTTTTAAATTATTAATAACGACTAAAAGTTTTGGCTGTCGAAGAAATCCGAGGATTAGATCTTTCTAATGATACCCTATTTATAGGAATTATTATAGTGGTTCAACTGCAGAAGGGATATCCAGCCAGCCAGTCACGTTTCCGTAATAATATATATGATAGTTACTATGGTGTGAAAATATTTAATGCGATCGGTGAGCTTGTTTTTCGGCCAATCTTTATTTTTTCAATCATTAAACGAGATCGATATTTTGTCTTTAAAACAAGCGACAGCAGAAAGTTTCAGATACATGGATATATGTATTTATAACTCTTCCTGATTCATTTTTTTCGATATCAATTTGAATTTATATTTTATTTTTTTGTCTCAAAAATGTTGTTTTGGTTAATTCTTGCACGCCTATAGTTTGAAATATTCTGCATTAGAAAATTAAAGATTCGACCCCCACCGAAATGATGATTAAAACACGAATCGTCAATCCCGTTATGTTAAAAGATTCATTCCAAAAACTACTGTATCTCGGATTTCAAAACAAGTTTTCAAAATGGCGGCGAGCACCGATTTAGATAGTGTGTGTGGATAAATACTATAATTTTATCATTCATTTTCTCGATGCCTGCAGCATATAGAAATTCAGTTATTTTGGAAAGTCTTCTCTACTCGTCGTCATCTTTCGATCGGTATTATTTTCATTCATATAGCTGTAATGTAAAATTGTACCCACTTTGATTTATGCTTCACAAAGTTAGGTTAAGTTCTATATTCCGTATATTCCATATATTAATCGATGATCGCAAAACTTTGGGTCATATTTAATGAACTTTTCATGCATAATTTTAGGTTATCTTTTTTTAATGTAAGCATTTTTTACATATAAGCGCGGCAACTGAAGAACAGCAGCGAGAGAAAGAAAGGCTCCTGACCGAGGTAGTCGCTTTGGAAAAGAATTTTAAAAGAACTCCCCCCATTCAACAAAAGGAGAAAGAAAATGGGGCTAGTGCTAGGGATGCAGCACCTGAAGCTATGAAAGCTGTTGATGGTATGTTTTTTTTCTCCTTTTGCTTGTTGCATTTAACTTCTGTTCATATATCTTACTAACGCAGGCTCTGCAGATGAGGAATCAAGTACGAACTTTCCTGCAATCTCGTACCTATCCACACCCATTGAAATGGGAATAACCAACATAGGTAACAAAAATACACTTTCTCCACTATATGTTCATAATCACATTGCACACTAATTTTCTTATTTCTGTCTATATGTCAGCTCTTCCTTTGCCAAATGATGAGAGGATAGATAAAGGTGATTTTTATTATTAAATTAATACATTTTTTGGAGAGACTTATTTCATATTTGAACTCTCTCAAATTTTCAGAAGTACCTTTAGTTTCTTCTCCAACTCCAAGAAGTTCTAAACGAAAAAGCACAGGGATTCAGTACCTTGAGAAGAAATTGCAGATTAAAATGCAGTTGGAGGAAAAACGACTACGATTAGAACAAGAAAAACTTCAATTTGAGAAGGAAAAATTTCAAGTAGAAAAGTGTGAAAGGATGGAAGCAATTAAACAGCTACAGCAAGATAGAGAGTTTCAAAGACAGAGGGACCAACAACTACTTGATCTTATGAATCGTTTAATCAACATGTTAGAAAAAGAACGACAATGACTAAAAATGTATAAAAATGACTTGTTTTAATTGTCTTATTTACACTGTTTTTCACAATATCAATAAATAATAAAATAAACTTAAAATTTATGACAAATATTCTTCCAGATGTGGAGGATCAATACCATTTCTACATAATCTAATAATTAAAATATAAATTGTGGAATTCATATCCAGAAGGCTATCTGAACCATGGAGGTAAGAGTTAGATGGAGATGGCGTGCCTATTCAAGCTAGACAACAAAATTGAAGCTGGGGAGGAGCTTATCCGCCATATTGGTATACCCAAAACATTGTCGGTGCTAATGTTATCCTATGTAGATAGAAGGATTTTTAGACAGGAAACACGCCAAGTTGTGCTGCCGTTGGTTGTAACAACCGAAGTGGTAACAGAACAGCAAATTTAAAGTTTTACAGGTAATGTAATTTCTTTCAAATAATTTATTTTTATTCACAAAGACAAGGTAGTAACTCTACAGTCTATTGACTGATATTAGCACAGAACTAAGTATGTTTAAGATAAATTCATTACTGTACTCGCGCGCCTAGTAACAACACGAGAGCCAGTGGAATGGGGTGGCGGAATTGCTCTGGGTGGAGGTATTACCCCACTCTCCTCTATAGTCTTCGTGAGAATTTCTACAAATAGAACTGTCTAATTTTGAGACAACGATTATAGATTGGTATCTTGACTAATCACGACGTACAGTATCTCTGAAAAATTTTTGAATCAGCTTATATCATCTACAGAGTTATGCCAACCACGCAGATTAGATGGAATATCTACTTAAAGTGATTGAAAATAAGCTGTTCACTTATTAAACGGAACTTTCCTGACATCATTAAAATGATAGTACAGGTTAGAAAGAGAAAAATCAGTTGTTTTCTTGCGCGAAAGTATGATGTGACAACATGGCGGACCAAAAGCCATACACATACATTACTATAATTGCAATGATTGTAATGCCGACGTATGATGTGACAACATGGCGGACCAAAAGCCATACACATACATTACTATAATTGCAATGCCGTCAAAAGTAACAAACGAAAGAGACAACCTATAGGATCAAAGTTTATAAAAGAATCAGAGGTGAAATCGGTACCGTTTCCAAAATATACATATCTTTTTATACGAATCTTTAACACAACGGAACCGATGACTGCGCATTTAATTACGTGTCGGTAGGGTGGATTGTTAACTATAATAAATAATTATTATTATAGCAATCTATCTCGAATATATCATCGATTTGACTCCCGTTTATTTTTGTAATCGTTGACTTATAGATTGACCTCTTTCGCTTGGTACTATTGGTTACTTTTACCGGACTTTACAAAATTAAAATTGTACCATTTTGCCGCTCAAATTCGTTGCAAGCATGTTAATTTAGTGTATTTTTCGTGTCTATTACTCTTCTTTTGTTGTTTTATTGCTGTTCTTTAGTCTAACCCAAGGGCACGGACTTTACAAAATTAAAATTGTACCATTTTGCCGCTCAAATTCGTTGCAAGCATGTTATTTAGTGTATTTTTCGTGTCTATTACTCTTCTTTTGTTGTTTTATTACTGTTCTTTAGTCTAACCCAAGGGTGTCAAACTGGCGGCCCACGGGCCGCATGCAACCCTCAAAGTGATTTTTTGTGGCCCGCGACGCGACGTTCTTAAAATGAAATCGAGAACAATATGTTACGCAGATAATAGAAAGTAACTGTCACACCGACTCTATGTCATATACTATGATACTCTATTCAGTTTTAACAAAAGGTAATCGCATGAGTTTCTTTGTTTCTATTGGGGTTATAGGGTATATACGGTAAAGACGACAGTGATCTTTCAGATCAGTGATATAAAATAATGTCTCTTACAAGGCTTACATCGTTTTGTGGGAAACTTTTTCGCCAAAAATAGAAAAAATTATTAATGGGAACTCGGATTTTTTAGAATAGCCAAATACAATAAACAAAATCAAAACAATCCCTCTTTAAAGGACGTGTATTAAGGAAATGTTTGTTAAAGATTTATTTGCTGTGTTATAATCTATTTAAAAAGTGTTAATAGTTATGGACATTTGAATTTATAAAAATTTAAATAAAACTCTTGATTTTTACAAAAAGTTACTTTCAAAACTAAATTAAAAACTAGAGATCGATAGCGAGTAATTTAAGAAAAACGTATATTTAAAAGCAATTATATGTATGAATCCACTTTTTGAATTTTTTTAAACCGCTGACGTGAATTTTAATATTCTAACAGATTATTTTTATTAGAGATAATAGAAGATAGAATAGAAATAATTTATGAAAAGAATTTAATTCACAAAAATCTTTCATTTTAGCTTAATTGAATGGCTTTAGAATTGCCATGTACTAAGATCACACTTTTGAGCAAGCAAAACATGTAATTCACAAAAATCTTTCATTTTAGCTTAATTGAATGGCTTTAGAATTGCCATGTACTGAGCAAGCAAAATGTGTTTTAAACCGTACCGACATTTGGCAACGGTAAGAATGTCTAATAACGTCAAGAAATCAAGTGGGATTCATGGCAGTATGCCTCGAGGCAGATATATTTTCAAATGAGCAGCAAAAACAGGGCCGACGGGGAGAGGAATGAAGGGGTAAAATTACTCGCCTCGGGATTCACGAGGGCCTGCATATCAGCCACAATTTGTTTTTTACGTGCCAATTAGCCGTAGAAAGACGGTATTGAAAATTAGAGTCCGAAGCGGGGAGTAATAAATTGTCCCAATCTTAAACTCTTAAAATTACTTGGAGCCCATGTAAATTTTTCCCCTGGGTCCGGCGACGTCTCTCAGTCTCTGATGAAAAACTTTAGTCCCAGTGGAGTATTTAATTCAACAAAAAATTGTGGAATTATTCCTAGATATAAAATGCAGAATAATTGTTATGTTGCTAAGAAATTAGGCAACAGCAGACTAATTATCAAACAGCACTAAATTAATCGCTGAAAAAATGATTGAGAAGAGATCCAATTGGCAACATGCTTTAATTCCCAGAATGACTTATCATGAATTTTCGTTTGAATGGCGAAGAAGTTCCCAGTGAAAACAACATATGGAATCACAATAATTAAAATTCAAGATGAATCTTTGAATTCAATTGGAGTTTATTTAGAAAAATGTATTTTCTCATGGAAAATTATATATTGCAGCATCAGCAGCGAGTGCTTTAGATAATTTGTAATCTCTTATTTCCAGTTATCCCAAAAATTCCGTAATTAATTTTTATAAAGAAATATGTTCTTAATTAATAAGATAAACTTAGTTAATAATAAAGAAATTTTGCTATTAATTAGATTAAATTTTGAAATTATAAAATCATTCATGGATCACCGACATAATTTTTTTTTATTGCTGGCGTAGTTGCAATGGGTTTACTAGTGGATAGTAAAATGTGAATTATTATTGAAATTAATGGACAAGTTTTTGATGAAAATCTTTCAAAACATGGGACCAAAAAGTAAAAATGATAGCTATTCTTTATGAAAAGATTTATCTTCCTTAAAATTCGTGATATTACGAAGTGATTATAGAAATTTTGTATAAAAATAAAATTTTTTTTATAATTATGTAATTTCATGATTTTATGGATATTAAGAAATTACATAATTACAAATTCAATAATTTATTATTAATTATTATTATTCACAATTTATAGACATTTTCAAAATGCATTTCGCAGCCTCACTGATGTTAAAATTATATGCAAATGAAAATTTACCTAACAACAACATATTTGCAACTGTTGTAGAAGCAACATTTGCAGTAATTTAACATTTTATCATATTGATTTCCTAAATATATCTTTCAAGTATAGACTCAAGATATTCATATTATCAATAATTAACACAATACTGTTTTCAAAAATTTCATAATTTTATATCTTTTTAATAATTTACTTTCATTATCATAAAATCAAATCTTTTACCTATATGATGAATAAACTTTACATTGAATAATTCTTTTTATTTTTGAACTATTGAAAAATAAGTGCTGAAGTATCAGTTTCACAAAATGTAAAATACCATACAAATATAATTTTCAAATTTGAAATAAAAACTTTGCATACAGCTAAAATTTTATTAAACAATAATTAACATCAAAAATCTTAAATTTATAATTGAATTTCAACAAAATTAGTTCACAACCTTTGGTGATATATGTTTGATGGCAAAAAATAATTGCACATCAAGCATATTAATATAGGGAATTTTTTGTTACTATTTTTGTTTTAAGAATAATTGCATATTATGGAAGTAAAATATATTTTTATATATATATAATTTTACACATAAGTTAGTGAAAATTACCTTAGAAAAATCTATTCAACAATTGAAATATTTGGTCTTTATATATTAATACATTATTATTATTTCCAAAAATTTGGATCGGCTTGAAGTCGTCTTTGAAAGTTTGTATACCATTGTTGAAATACAGTTATTGGTATGAATTCATTAGGACTTAGTGCAACTGTAGCTGGATTTGTTACAAACGATGATGCAAAATTGAAGAAGTTTTCAAGCATTTTTGTGGCAAACTCCATAAAATTACTGACATTTACATTATCATCAGTGACTGGTATTTGACTTTGAATTTGAAGAAGAGGTTCCACTGATATTCCAATCTGTGCAACATGTGACACTGGTTGAGGGGCAAATGGATTTACTGCTGTATGATCTGAAAAAATATTAAATCAATATTTTAAAAAATCGAATAGATTGATATAAAATTAAGGTTAACAATTCAAATTTTCGAAACATTATATAAAAATTATTTTATATTAAACTGTTTTTATAACAATCAGAATAGTTTTATAAGAATTGGTAATATAAATTTTTCTAAGATATTTGGTAGTATTCTCTTTAGAAAACAGTTTTCACATATTTCCCAATTTTTCTACAAAAACTTAAAAGTTTTGCTGAAAAATTAAGATTCAAATTGATTATCATCACTTAATATAAAGCCAGTATATATCAATTTCATATGCAGATTCAAATTTATTTATTATCACAATTGTAGAAATTTATTAAGTCTTTCATATATATATATATAAAATTTGTTGTCAGTAATAGGTTCCCACACACTGTTTGACCTTTTGAGACCAAACTTTGCAGGGTGACTTTCCTCACCAGTAAAATAGGTACTCTAGGTCAAAATTGCTCCAGAGGTAAGGCATTTTGAGGTTATAATTTAAAATGTGTGTTTAAAATGTATGTTTTTCAGTCTATTGTTCTGACTGTTGCTGATGTTGCAAAGCATGAGGATTAATGCTTGACATCATTATGATATAGCAATGGATGATATCACAAAACATCAGTGTGTAAAGTCATAAAAGTTCCAACATATGATGCCATCATCATTGCACCCAAAGGTGTTGGTTTTTTCCAGCTTTGGTTACAAGTATATCATCATTTATAACTATCAAAAAATCTCACAAACCAGAAACTAATGTTTCTCTATAAATGATGTGCCAGAAATTCCTGGACAATACTAGATGCATTGCTAGATACAGTTAGTTAATATATACTGTATATTTTAGAAATATTTATACTTCTAATTTAGTCTGATTAACTTTTTTATATTTTAAATAGTTTATACATTGAAAATAATATAAAATTTTTTTTTCTTTAATCAAAAAATGATTAATGTTGGATTTTGCTTCAACAAAAATTAACAATAATTCGCAAAAATACTTATATTTGCAAATCAATGAATGCATTCTGTGTTGATTTAGAACTTAACCTTTTCAATTTTATTCATCTACAATTCATACTTTGACAATATCAAATGGATTCTTTCTCAATGCGAATGATGCCAGCCATTTTTCAGATAAAGGTGGGAAATATCATATGATTAGAGATAATTAGCATACATATCATTTGTTGACATGTACTTTCTGGTCACGTGATACAGAACAGTTATCTCCCCTTTCATAAATATTTTAAATAAAAGAAATTGTTTTTTTAAGTTTTAATAAATATTTATTATTTAAAATTATTTTTATATAATAAACTTATATATATAATTCTGTTTTTACATACAATGTCAAAGAATACGTCATATAATTTTCACAACCAACCAGTTTTAATTCTAAGTTAATAAAGATTGATTTTTGGATTAAAAAGCTTGTTTCTTTTTGTTGTATAGCTTTCCTTCTAAACTAAAGCAAATATTACAAAGAAATATTACTGAAATTTATTAGATTATAGATTGAAACAATTTGAGATATGACTGTTTTTTATTTTATTCCTGGGAAGCAATGCAGTTTATCCACTAATAATATGATTATTATTTTCAAGAAAAATTATGTGGACTGTTATGTACAACATTATGAGATATCAATCTTTACACATTAATAGCTTCTATTACATTAAAACATTATTAACATTAAATTATAATAATTATAATTTATTTCTATAATAAATTTACCATTTTAGAATAGATTTAATTAATTCAATTGGAATGTCATAAAGATTTCATAAAAAGTCATAGAATAGTATTTAATTTAAGCATTTTTCCTTATACAGTAGATCCTCGATTAACATCATTTTGCTGTAAGGTGGCCAGTAAAAGATTAAAGATTTTAAGTCAGTAAAATCAAACAAAGGCACTTTCCTTCAAGAGAAAATGAAGAGAAACTTAATAAGCACTAACTCAACTATATACAGCAAGGGTGGGCAAAAGGCGGCTGCGAAGGCATCTTATCTGACCCACCGCATAAACTAGAATATATTACAGTTTCAAGGCCCATATTTATAAAATCCTATTCAAAAAGAAAAAATAAAATAATGAATACTCTGTAGTATAAAATAATGGATCCTCTCGTTAGTGTTATTCCAAATTTTGATGATATAATTAACCATGAACATAGTAAATTTTATACTCCAAATTTTGATGATATAATTAACCATGAACATAGTAAATTTCATTATTCACATTAAACTGTAAACATAGTGGATACTTTGTAGTGTAAAATAATAGATACTCTCGCTACTGTACACGTACACTACCGAGGTACTCGAAATTTTGATGATATAATTAACCATGAACATAGTAAATTTCACCATTTGATATAATTAACCACGAATATACAAATTTCATCATTCACATTAAGTTATAAATTTGTTTTTACAAAATTAATTATATAGATAGGTACCTAATATTTTGTGACATTCTGATGTAATAGGTTGTTGGAATAATAATAAAAAATAATTGTCTCGCTTTAAGTGCTTGTGATTTCTTGTGGTCTTAGAAACAGCAGAACTCAGTAGTTTATATTTATAAAGCATTTGTTTTTTAATTTTGATATTACATTATAGAATTGTATCTATAGTTCTTTAGTAATAGAAACAGTAAGATAATATTTCTACAAATATGTTTTTACATTTTAGATTTCCAAAAGATGAAAGTAGAAGACAATTATGGAGAGAAAATGCTGTTCCTTACAAAATTTCCAACTTATCCAGCTTATATGTGAAATATATGTAATACAGATTTAAATAGTAGTTGTCAAATGATTGAAATATTTACTTTTTGTATAATAAAACCATAAAAAATAGAATGAGAAATATTTTTATTAATGTTTTAATATAATTTCCAGTAGAGTCGCTTTTAAAGATGCATAGTGAGATACTTACATTTATTCTCATTCTTTCACTTTACTGTTTAAAAAATTTTGTTCCGAGAATAAAATTATTTAAAAAACGCGGTGAATTTCAGTGAAAATTTTATAAAATTTTGCAATTGAATAAACATCACTTTTACTGCAATTTTATAATACAATCTGGAATCTAAGCAGAATAGAGTAAAAATATTAATATTCCTGAAACTATATTGGACAGATGAATTAGAAAAATAGAAAGTAATAATGTTTGTAAAATAATTTATATATTAAAAAAATGTTATCAAATTGCAATTAATGTTATAAATAATTGAAGGGTTTGGTGCAAGAACCAGTTAAGTCACAAAAACACATTTCGAGAATATGAATATGTATTTGAATTTACCTGGTTGTTGCATCAAATATATAAAATTTGACATACGACTTGTAAAAGAGAACGTAAATAACATGACAACAAAATATAAACCAAAATTGAAAAGTTATCACTGTGTTTTTATATATGATTCATACAATAACTCATTTCAACCAAAAGTGGACTTAACTGGTTTTTGCACCAAACCCTTCATATACTGTATGTTTCAGAAAAAGTATTATACAATTATTATTAAAATTTGTTACCTATATTATATAGTTGTCTTAATATTTGGTCTCATTTATTATTATAAGGGATTTTACCATGAAATAGATTGTTATTACAGTTTTAAGATCAAACTTCCGAGTTTTTACGATCGAAAGGCGATCGTCTTGGTCAACCCATCGCTGGCTTCGGTTTTAGTGACGTCATGCCATCTCCATCTATCTCTACCTCCATGATCTGAACTAATCTAATCCACCTAGCGGAAAAATTTAAATTACAATTTTAATAATTTAACTAATGTAAATTTGAATTTGAATTTAAGTGGCGCTATCTCATATTTAATAGTTCAATTAATATATTTTATCCCGTCCTCCTCGTGACTAGTGATGCAATATTTATGGGAAGTATCCACACTTGATCGTATTCAATATATATATTTTTTTGTCAGAAATAGATACTATCGGATACTTTCTATAAATATTGCATCAATAGCTATGAAAAGGATGGGAGATTATTATTTAAAGATTATAATTGAATTATTAAATACTAGATGGTGCCACATTAACTGAAATTTGCTGAATTATTAAAATTGCAATTTAAATCGTTCCACTAGGGGAATTTAAATTACAGTACTATCAACGCCACCTAGGTGGCGTTGGTACTATACACTTTAAAATATATATAAATATTTAAATTTATTAGAAATTAATTTTAACATGCAATTTCTTCGCCTAATCAGCTGCTAGATATTTTAGTAAATTTATTATTATTAATGATAAAAATGGATTAAACGTGCATATTTACGCTTTTCCAAGAGGATACGCATTAATGTTAATTTAATCCATTACTATTTTAATTAAAAAAACATTAAGTATGCAGTTTAAAAAATTCTCTCACTAAACATTAAATTTATCTGGATACACGACAGTATATACGAAGAAAAAATTATCGATATTCAGCAAATGTATCGAAATATCGGATTAAACTATCGATTGCAACTCTAATGTTGACAAAAAAAAAAAAAAAAAAAAAATCGGAACTGAATTAGGTCGCGGTTATCCACGGCGGTCTTGTTGATGATAGTTAAATAACGATTGCGTAAAATTCTGAATGAAACGATCTTGGCCTGGATTTCTTGAAACTGTTTCGTATGTCTGGAACTGATCTTAAAATGATAACACTGTGGACGATCGTAAATTTAAGATATCCTATAAAATTTACTATAAATACGTAACACTTTATTAGATAATAAAATTGTGCGTTAAATAAAATTCATTTCTTATAAATTTATACGCATATTTTTTTTATGTTTTTATTAACGTTTTCAGCAAATTTGATATCTTTTCTATTAAAAATTTTTATGCAGAGAAATAAAGTTAATAGAATGGTGTGTGTAATTTTGGAGTCCAATCAAAATAAATGTTTACTTATTCTAATAAATGGCCGACTTTTAAGCTTTCAAATATGGGATTTATTTTGTTTTTTTTTTCCAGTTTTTAATATAATTAGCGTAGCAAAAATTGCAATTTTTATGCAATTTAAATAAACAATAATAAAATTTCGCAAATATCAAATTTTTTAATTGCGAAATGCGAATATATGTTGCATAGTGTATTAATTAATATAAGAAATTAAAAATATAATAACGAACATTTGTTAATAAAAGGTGTAATATATCTGCGCCACGATATTTAGTGTTTTATTTTGAAAAATCCGCACGAAAATAATTTTTTTCTCTTAAGAATAGTTTGTATAAAATGACTAATGCCGAATTCCTGGATAATGCCACTTAATAAAGTATAAAAATTATTCGAATATTGTTGTATTAGAATAGTGTTGCTTGGATGCGTAAACAATGGATTTCTATCAATTGTTTACTCATCCAAGCGACACTACTCTGAAGGCCGTGACACATTGAACGCGACGCGAAGCAAAGATGGCGAAAATTTGCATCCTTCGCTTCGCGTTGCACTGCGCCACAGCCTGTCTACATTGCAGTCGAGTTATTTCTCATGTTTCGTGGATTTGTCGATAGAGGTCGTTTGTGGAGTGTGGTTGATTTGTAATTAGAGAGAAGTGATCGTATATTTTCGGTATTCTTTTAATCTCATGTCATGTAGACATGATCTTTTTTGTACTTCTAAAACAAATTCTCTATCTGAATCCCAACCGCATTGTTCAATTTTCTCCATTTTCCAAGAATATAAAACATCCATTTCTATTGGTTGATCGCTCCCTTCGCGTCTTGCCGCACCGTATTGTTCGCGCGTGCTGATTGGTCAAAGTTCAACTTTTTCATCTTCTTTCGCGCGGCTACGCGTTAACTCGAGCAGCCGCACGGGAAAAGCTAGTCCAAGACACACTGTACGCGCGTAACCGCGCGAAGTTGCTTTCTTAAGGTGGATTCCCACTTGGGCTGCGCCACCGCGAGCTGATGAGTCACAAACGCCGATATCCCGGTATTCGTTCCCATTCAATGATTCAATTAAGCGTTTGAGGTAAACAACTGACGACATCAGCCAATAGTCGGTAAGAATAGGAATATGTCAACCACCAATCACCGCCATTGTATAATTCGTTTAATACTAACACATATCTGGTTGGCTAGTCTCTGCAGCTAGACGCTGTATAGAAGCATAAACGTTGGGAGCTAGCAACGTCTACGTTTCTAACAAATGACCGCAAGGTCAAGTTCCGTTGCTATGGAAACGAGCTCCTTTCTGCGTTTGCTGCAGAATTCACTCCTAATGGGAATCCGCCTTAAGGAGATGAAAATATTGAACTTTGACCAATCAGCACGCGCGAACAATACGGTGCGGCAAGACGCGAAGGAAGCAATCAACTAATAGAAACGAATGTTTTATATACTTGGAAAATGGCGAAAGTTCAACCATGTGGTTGGGATTCAGATATAGATATGGTCTTTTTTGTACTTCTAAAACAAATTCTATATCCCACAAGATTAAAAGAATACCGAAAATATACGATCACTTCTAATAACAAATTAACCATACTCCGCAAACGACCTCTATCGGCAAATCCATGAAACATGGGAAATAACTCGACTGCAATGTAGACAGTCTGCGGCGCAGTGCAACGCGAAACGAAGGATGCAAAATTTTCTGTTATCTTTGCTTCGCTTCGCGTTGCGTTCAGTGTGTCACGGCCTTAAAAATAAAACAAACGATAAAAATATCGTACTACCAGGCCCAGAGAACCTCGTCCTCCACAATATAAAGAAAGAATAATAAATGATAAAAAGTATATGATTAAACAGAGTTGCGTTACATGCAGGTATCGCAAAAGACAAAAAAGAAGAAGAAAGAAAAAGTCAGTAAGTTTTATCCAGGACAGAGATAGACTAAACACAAATAACTGAATCTGTCCTGAGACTCGAAAGAGAAGGTGAGAAAAATGTAGCAGAGAAGGGTGATTCCGTGTCCCGTTAGTTATAGTTTATCAAGGAAAAAAAAACTAATTTTGCGAAATATTTTTAATCTTTTAAAAAACATTCGTTAAGCTCGTTAAGCATATCGTTTAGCTATTCAACATGATAATCATCGAACTTCAAATGATATCACATTAATTAGCCAATAGTTAAACGATGTCGTTTATTTACGTCGCGTCGTACTCTTTCGATCTGAAAATCAGTACTCTCGACGTTTCGTGCGCGACGCATTTATGTCAGCGTACTGACGTCGCGTTTTACGCCTGCGAGACTCTGCCTAAACTTGGTATACGTCCTCTTTGGATGCGAAAAATTCTGCTTTGTATACGACCGATTCGGTGCTAAAACTTGTATGAATCTGTTGTGTGTTCTCTCATCATCATCATCGGTACTGTGATCATTTGAATTTAGCTGATTCAACATGGATAGCGAAACTCAAGAACTGTTTTATTTATATATTCCGGACATTTTTATACTAAAGGAATCGATATTTTCTTATTTCTTCCAGAAATGCTTCATTATTGAACGCGTATAAGTATCTTCTCTACTCGCCACATCGAATTATGAAATAAAACAATTTCTCTTCTGATTGGATGAATGGCTAACATGATCTTGGCGCAGAGCATAAAGTTGAAGAAAAGTCATCTCCGGCGTAACGATGCAGCGTTTAGTAATATACAGGAAGTGACATCATCACCGTCGATATGCCGACGGTATTTACGTCGCGTTTTACGCTTGTGAGAACCAGCCTTTAGACTTATTCCAAAGCGGACGTATACCGGGGTACCACTGTATACATATGTCCTCTAGACCAGTGATTCTCAACGTGGGCGATATCGCCCCCCAGGGGGCGTTCTCCTTTTCGAAGGGGGCGCTGGAACAAAAAGGAGCGAAGCGGACGTATACCGGGGTACCACTGTATACATATGTCCTCTAGACCAGTGATTCTCAATGTGGGCGATATCGCCCCCCAGGGGGCGGTCTCCTTCTCGAAGGGGGCGCTGGAACAAAAAGGAGCGATCGGAGGGCGTTAGACAACCAAAAATTGTACACAGTAGTTTGTGCTTCTTAAGTATTTCTTTTGATCAGCCATTTAAAAAACCTAAATTTTTGCTGAATTTTTGTCCTGAGTTTTATATCATTATTTTGTAATGAAAGAAGATAATTCATCCAGAAACACTATCGGTCCATTCTTTTGGAAACTGAGGAAGGCAAGCGTATTCTAATAAAAAAATTCCTTTCTCGGGGAAAAATGTAATAATATATATATTTGCTTAGCCCAAGTCTTACATTCGATCTTGTGCCTTGGTGAATTGGGTTAAGATAACGGGGGGCGCTCAGAACAATCGCATTCACCCAAGGGGGCGCTAGACTCGAAAAGGTTGAGAACCACTGCTCTAGACTACATGTAGAGAAACTACATTGTGGTCTGGAAAATGTATGTATACATATTTATTAAAAGATGCAACGCAACATGCCTTTCACTAGCAGGCAATCTACTATTTTACCTAACTGGCAACTACTATAGTCTGTTTCAAGATAACCTGACAGCCGGACCACTAAAGGTAACACTCTGTATTCATACGCGATTTGTAAATAACAACATTATCTATAATGATAATGATAATATTTCGTTAAATTTTGTCACGTGATTATTATATATATATATTTAAAATCATCTCAATAATTTAATATTTCGATATTTTATTTTCCAAAACAACAAATCTTATAGATAATATATCATTTTTATATCTTAAAATATTAATATTAAATTTAACTAGATAGGGACTATTTTCCTTTGTGTAAAAATACTCACAACAATGGTAGTGATTTACTCTCAGGTTATCTTGAAATAGACTATAGTTGAACTTATCCAGTTGTAACTTCCACAGAAGAAGAAAATTCATTGAGTTTAAAGTTGAGTGACTTACAAGAATCTTTACTAAAGCATCTGTTTTTAAATTCAACACTTGCATATCAAAATAGCTGACTATTTTGATGTTATTTTATCTTCTACTGCTAGTGTTCCTTTGTGTAAAAATACTCACAACAATGGTAGTGATTTACTTTCAGGTTATCTTGAAATAGACTATAGTTGAACTTATCCAGTTATAACTTTCACAGAAGAAGAAAATTCATTCAGTTTAAAGTTGAGTGACTTACAAGAATCTTTACTAAAGCGTCTGTTTTTAAATTCAACACTTGCATATCAAAATGGCTGACTATTTTGATGTTATTTTATCTTCTACTGCTAGTCAATTTTTTAATACCGACATAGGAAATTATATTTTCAAATGCAAAAAAATATCTGTTGTATAACTATCAACAGACAGAGCATAAACTGATTCTCCAATCTTTAGATTTATTTTTCGCATGGAAGCAGCCATCTTAACAAATGACGTCAAAGTCTGTATCCACCAGCGTCAACCGAACAAATACTATGGTTGATGTGGTGAGTTAGTGTTGAATACACCAGTGACGTCACTGGTGAATTTACAAACAGTTTAACAAACATGGTTTACATCACTGGTGGAGTGTGTTGAATTTAAAAACGCGCTCAAAGCGACTAATTGTGCAATATTAACATATTGAACATGAACTAATGATTCAATTTAAATTTTCACTTTCTTTTTTCCTGTTTATATGAAGGATATAACTACAAATATGTGGATATAATCCATCCACCTTCTCTTTCACTTTCACTTCTAACATCCTCTGAGGATGTTGAGAATAATAGTTAACTGGCGCCATCTTTTATCATAAACTATAATATTTTTATTAAAAAAAATTTCAGCTAATACACAAAATTTGAATTAATTTTAATATTTATTAATATTAATTTAACTTATTAAATAACAATATATTTATTCTTATGATAAACATATGAATCACGTAATCGTTTTTTATATTTCGCCATCTTGCGAAATAAATATTAATAAAAAATTATTTAAAAATAATTAACTATTGATAAACATTAATTATTATTATCATCAATTTAATAAAATTTTTTGAATCAATATTTTTGCGAATAATACAGTTTTAGAGTAAAAAAAATAAAATAAAATAAAATCCCTTTAGATTTGCAATCTGATGATGTCTTCAAAACCTATCATTACCTAATGACCGAATAAAAAATAATCATATTAATTCGACTTTGCACACTTACAATGTTATCAATATGAACTATGATCAATCAGTTTATGTAATTGCAGAACTCCATCACACACGTGTTCTTCGATCATCTATTATTTTATCAAGGAGGAAAAAAAAAAAAAGTTATTTATCTAAGAGCATATTTACATTATTATTTATTTATAATTTTACACTTCAGTTTTATCTAATATATACTGTATAATACAGTATTTGAAATTGATAAACTGTTAAGTTTTTATCTGTTAGCTTATTTTTAATTAAATCTTTAATTTAAACTGTATAAATACAAACAATATAAGGTATTATGTTTACTAAATGGCTGAGTACTTAAACCATATATGAATGAATGCATAATTAAAATGCATCACTATAATCTCCATACTTAAGTACAAGTGCAATTTATAAATTAAACTAAACATATTCATATTAAAACAATGAAAAGAAATAAAAATTATGAGGTTGAAAAAAGATATCACTCAATTTTCAGTGCACTAATTACAAAAATGAATTTTTCTAACAGAGGACCTAGCCAAGATATTTTTGATTATCTGAGAAAACACGATCACAGTACAGTAATTGTTATCTGGAGTAATGGAAGTAAATGCGAGCGTGAGTAAGTATCCACACGAGAGATTCTGAATTTGAACTTCTTGAAAATAACGAAGCTAGAGAAAATAGCTTAGTGTAGAGTATGATGGGGATGGATCACTTACCGAAAATATTACTAAATAAATCGATTTATTATATCAGATTCCGTAACATTTTATTAGCAATCGATACCAGAGAAACGTTTCTTGATAATTCAATAAATCGTTACTGTAACTTCGCATAGTACAGTACTGTACTATGACTCTCTCACAGGACATGTATTCGTACAAATCCTTTTAGAAAGATCTATCTATCTTATATATCTTAGTAATTAAATTTGACCATTTTTATGAAAGACGAAGTGTGTGTCTGGAACATTATATACACATGCGATTTTATGCGTAACTTCATCTGTTTGATGAAACATGTTCTTTTCTCGATACTCCCGATTTTTATGAGATATCTAAACACAGATTCATGCATAATTCATGCTGACAATTCTGAAAATCTCATGTGTAAGTAACTTATTATAACTGTAAATTTAGCAATTTAATTTTAAGATACTGAAAGGCAGCAGCATCCTACAGATTTCTAAAGTGAGCGCTTTAATTACAGCATAAAAATCGACACAAAATTAATCTAAGTCGGTTAAAAATTTTGCTTACCATTAGTATCAGAGCAGTCTAGATTTTAATTAAAATGGCATTTGATTAAGTAATAAATTTACAAGACCGTGTTTTTTCTTTATCGATCTCAAACTACAATATAGAAGGTAATTGAATTAAAAAACGAATAAAAATAAATAAAATGTATTGCTACATAAATCAAGATTAGGAGTATTGTCTGTATTCTACCAGTAGTTTTTTTCCTATGCACCAGTATATAACAAAGTATCAAGCTTTACAGTTAGACGAACAATAAATCATTCAGGTTGCTTAAGAGAATATAAACGTCTGGAACTTTACCAATAAATTATTTAAAAAATTGATAAGCTCTTTTTTTTATTGTTTAAAACATTAAGCAGAGTTCAACTTAACAAAATTTAGATATAAATTTTCACTCAAATGCACTTACTGAATATTTGTTTTATTTCTAATACGAATTTTTTTTTAAACGTCAACGTTTAATTTTTGTTTCGTTAATTATTTAAATTCACAAACCTTTAATTATCACCTTTTTTATTATTTTTATAATTGCTATATCAAAATCCTTAGAAATGACTTTTGTACGAATACGGTACTGTAAACGTATCGATCGATGACCAAACGAAAACAGTATTTACAAGCAATGGTTACGTCATCCTCACTGATATATGACGTCAGCATGAGATGTCTTTTTTCCCGTGTTGAGTAACTTTCGATATTATTAAATAAATAATCGAGAAAATCGTTCGTTGTCGTGTACGCACCCAAATTCGCGTTTTGGGAAGATGCAAATATTTGATTATCAAACGATTAATTAATACGAAATCTGATATTTAAAATTTTAAACAATTCGTCCATGTGACTTACGTAATCTCGTACTTCGGCCTCACGTTTCTATATTACGCATTTATGCGATTTTTGATAATTTATTTAAATTAAATTTTATAACAATTGAAAAATAGTCGTAATCTTTATTCCGCCTCAAAAAATTTATATATAAAATATAAATAAATTTCTAAATATTTAAACGAGACATCCAGAGGAGAAAAAATATTCAGTTAATTAAAAAAAAAATTATAATTTCTTCATATAACGTAATTCGTTAATCAGTATTTGTTTTGTTTTGATATTTTTTTCTAAATTGGAAAAAATATTGATTAAAATACAGTACAATATATTAATTTAAGTTTATCGTTAGAGGAAACAGGATTTCTTGTTTTATTATCAAACGCAGACGAGCTCCCGCCAATCGCTTTAGTCTAGACGTCAACCGGTACAGACGTCACGTGACTAGGGGTGTGGCGGAATAAATAAGAGGGCGCCATTGCTGCCGGTTCATTCATTTCGCCGCTTCTGTTGTTGTTACAGGCGACTTACGTTAACCGGAAAACTAAAAACAGAAAAAAAAAGAAAAATGGCTTTCATGATGCCGGTCGTTCGAAATGACTTTGATATCTACGCTAATCGTTCTCGAAGAAGTAGCACATCTTCCAGTTGTCCACCTTCTCGCCGAGGAACTCACAGCGATTCCGGTAACACCAGTCTATCGTGTTCGCCGGGAAGTGATGTGGAGGAAACATTAGCTGCTCTCTCACTGGGATCATCGCCTAGAGGAAGAAAAACATCTCAAGATTATCATCTGCCAAAATCAGCATCTCAAAATTCGTTATCCAAGTTTCACAGCAAAGTAGTGGATAAACTGAGAAAGAAAATTCATTCTAAGGAGGAAACCGACGAGGAAGGAAGTGGTGCGAGTAAATCCGCTTGTGTACCTGTACCTACCAGTTAAATATAATGAACTTTAGTCATTTAAAAAAATAATAATAATGATAATGTGTAAATAATTTGTAAGTAGATTTAGTTTAAAGCTTTTCTGCAAGTGCCTCAAATATATTATATATACAGTATATGTAAAGGTTATATAAGTTACATACAGTATAGAAGAAAATATTTATGAGAGGACGTATCGGGCCTTGCCTAATTGTATATATTGTATGCCTGTACAGTAATGTTTGACATATCAACTTTGTTTTTTTAATTCTTAGGAAAAATAAAATATCTCCTTTTGCCCTATATATATATATATATATGTGTTGAATTGTTTTTCTTTTTCCTTCTTGATATCAACGCGTTTGAAGAATTTTCGGAAGCCAATACGCAATTCCGATAATTTCGTTGTTTAATCCCTCTATCGGAATTTTTAATCCGTACGGGATTATCTTTCTCGGAATTAAATTTATCATCCTATAAATCCGCGTACGAGTATTATATTATTTACGAAATTCACAATTTTTATTTCGGAAATCGAAAATTTTCATAGTAGGTGTAGTTATCGATTAGGTTTTTGGCTATTTGCCAGAATTTATCGTTCGGAACGCGACTAACGTTTTCCCGCCAAACGATAAAATTACGTTCGGCTGCTGCAGAAACGCGAATTCGTATATATAAAAGAAAATTATTTTAAACAGGTAAATAATTACGGAAAAGTAATTTTAATTCGAATAAATTATCTTTATAAAACTTTTAATATAAAATTTATTTCCCCTTGAACAGATACGCTTAACACGTTGTTTCGAATAATTAAAATACCTTTTAAATCCGTTTTAAGTAGAGCGTTAATGCTGAAGGTTAATCGCTACCACGATATGCGAATACACGTTTTACGATCTATTTTTAGAAATTTATAGGATAATTTTTCCTTTGACATTATTATTATTATTATTTTAACAGAGAAATTTCTAAGTCGCGATAACAAATATGGAGCCGTTAACCTTCTACGCGAAATGTAAACAGTCGCAGTACGTATCAATCTTTCTTCTTCATCAGTGAGGAACACTTTAGTGGACAGATGACCTTTCTCTCACGTCCTGGACGTTTGCCAACTATAGAACACCTACGTATATGTAACCATGGAGACGGAAGACGATCGATACCGAAATTTCCAAACAACGTAGTAAGAAAAGCACGATTAAAACACAACGCAAACAGGCATTTCTGTATGATTCGCACATACACACAAAGTAAAATTACCTCGCGTGTCATTTTCCGTTACGTATTCCTCTCCTGGCGAGTTCGAAGTGTACAGTATAATTAATTTCGAAACGCCAGAATAAAAAGAAAAATCCCGTATTAAAAAGAGAAGCTTGGTTCATCGATCGGTTATTACGTATATAAATAAATACAAAAAAAAAAAGTAAAAAATAAAAGGAAAGCCATTCCTGACCTACTTTTCTCATATTATTTCTTGTTGTGTCTGAGTGAATATGTATGATAGAGGATTAAATTGTTGTCTAATCGTTAATTAAACAGGTATGCAGTAATAACATTTTAGTGTTCTTTTAAGTGTCTTTTTGGCAATATTTTCGTTCTGGTTACGTCAACATTGATTTTTCTTATCGTTCGACAATTAAGGTTGATGAAAAGGATAAAATTTGTTGATAGCATTTTTCATTTCCTTAGTGAGATTTCATCAGATGTTTTGGAAGAATGCCAAGAATCACGTTTCGAAACAAACTCGAAAATTAATAATAATTATAAAGACCAATAATACAAAACAAAAATATTTTAAGATGTCGTACGACGATAAGGGAGTTTATAAAAACATATAGTATTATTAAGAATTTAAACTAATTTATACATGACTGAGATACTGGAATTTCGAAAAGATAAAAATGTGATAGGGTAAAATTAAGGACGAGGAGATGAATCAATCTTAAATAATATAAGAATTAATTTATTTTATCGGTTAAATGATTAGAATTTCTACCACAATGTGGTTTTTGTAAAGCAATTTATCTTTGACATACTAATCGAGATATAGATTTGTATATGATTTATTAATATCAATCAAAATTTATAAATGTGAGGGATGACACAGAGATGAAGCCTGGATGAAAGTTACAGATCAAAACCTCCCGACTCTTTCTTCTCTATCTCTTCTATCCCGATCGTGGTCTCGGTTTCGATTTCGAGAAGGAGAACGATCTCTGCTGCGACTTCTCCGTCTTCTCTCTCTACTTCGTGATCGACGCCGATCCCGACTTCGTGATCTTGATCTTGACCTTTCGATTAAAAAAAAAATAGTATAAACACGAATATTTTAACTCAAATTTACTCGTGTTAAACACAATTCTTTAACCAATTACAAACAAAAAAAAATCAATAATTCTATTAAATCATCAATTAAATTCAAATCGATCACGCTTATATAAGTAATTGCAGTTATGCATATATAATTATCAAAGCTGTTGGGAATGAAGTTTTCCTATGTAAATCTTTAAAAAGTAATAGTCCAAAAATTACAAATAATTTAGTTCTAATTTTCTCCTATTAATTAATTTCAAACATTTTTTATAAATAATATATATAATTATAGAAAATAGATAAAATTAAATAATAGGATCAGAAAACGTCTAATATTGATTTCAAAAATATTATGCAAATAATTATATTTTAATAATTATCTATTATTACATGTGATATATATAACTGATTCTTATTTTTGGATAAACATGTTTATGCTTAAAATTTTTAAACTTTTCATTTTGAAGTTTAATTTTAATTATCAAAATGATAATTACAATTTTTAAAATTCATGAATAATTAAAAATACTCCAAAAACTTATATGCTGAATAATTATAATTTAATTTTCAAAAAAATTCTGACTTTTAATTCCAATGGAAAATGTGTGGTTATGAAATAAATTTTGCAAGTACAATCCACTTGTAGCTTACCTACAACTTGTTTGTGTCATGAAATATGATAGCAATTTTAAATATTTATAATTCAGCAGTAATGATAATGATAAAAATCATTATATGTATATCACAATATATTTATGAGAGATACTAAATAATAAATTTTCCTTCATAAGAAAAAATAAATCAATTTTTTTAAACTAAATTCAATTTTAATCAAATTTTTTCTTCTTTTAAAAATCCAAATTTTTCAATTTTTAGTTTAATTAAAATTGAAAATATTTTAAGTTTTATTTTTAAAAAAACAAATTAAAAATATACCTTCTTCTCCGACGTCTCCCGTACAATTCTCGTCTCAATTCTCTGGAAATGGGCTTTAAATGCATGAAATTACAAAAGCCACTTCGAGTGCATTCACTGAAATAATAAATATGCATTATAAATGCATAATTTTTATTTATTTTAACTTAAAAATATTTATAGTTTAAATTACCCCATTTCGTACTGTCGGCAACATGCTTCTCTAAAATCTGTAACAGGTGATAATTCTGCATATATAGGACGACCAGCAAACCATCGATTGTTCAAATCTGCAACTGCTTTTTCCGCATCTTCTTCTCGACGAAACTAGAATATCATATAATTTAATATATATTGTTAATTAATTAATTATCCTAAAAATTTAAATTTTATCAAAGATTTGAATATAATTGAAACAATATGATAAACTGACATTCTATAAAAATTTTTTAATCATCCAGAAGAAAAATCTGAATATTTAACAAATAAACTAATATCAAATAAAAATATAAAATTAATAACAGAAATAATATAATGATAATCAAAATTTTCAAATTATACTTTGGTATATCTAAAAATGTATATTTTATTTTTGCTCTTTTTATAACATACCTACTATTTATAGTCTGTGCGTAATTATAATTTTTATTATCTTTTCAGTTGAATTTTTTTTCTTAGTACTAACTTTCTGATTATAAAATCATTTTCTTGGGTTAACAATATGATTAAAAATATCATGCAATCAGAATTGCGAATTTATTAATATTTATAGATATATTTTTTTATATTGTAGGAGTAATTATAAATTAGAAGTTGGACTAACAAGGGGAGTGGCCCCCTCCGATTTTGCCGATTTTTACATATGTTATAGTACTACCTTCCGACAAACCCATGGTAAAGTAATACGACGCAACTCTCAAGCATTACCGAAAAAAAAAGGGTTTAAAATTTTCTATATTGTTTATATACCGATTAATATTAGCATTTGATCAAGTGCCATCATAGTGCGACGTGTTCGATTATTGATCAGAAAGATGTGAGTTCGAACCTCGACTTTTTAAAATTTTTTCCTTTTAATCAAAACTGAAATGGATTATTGTACAATATATTTTTATTAATGAGAAGCAACTATTTTGCAATTATTTAATTTTTTGTTATGCCCTTTAGACATTTCCATCACGAATATTAAATATACGTATAAAGGAATGTAATTAAAATTTACACAAAATATTTATTTTAATTAACAAATACAGATTATTATTCGTCGTTGGGATCCTCCTCGATCTCTATATGGTTGATGTGCATCTATTCGGATGATAACCATAAAAGCATCCAAAACAGAATATTGTTTTACAATGTGCACTCACTTTCATGAATCCTATATTTACAAGTCCCTGAAATTAGCTGCAGTTTAACCTGTGTCCCACAAACGTTCCCCAAGTGCAATAAAAGTTTGAAACCTAATCACTTGTAAACTGTCACATAATTGTCGCAATTTGAAACTATCAATACAATAAATACCAATTAGTATTGTTCGGGTTAGAACTTTGTTCCCTTATGTTTTATTATAACTTCTCTGTTAAATAAGATAGTGTTGCGAGTACACAAAAAAAAAGGTTTTTATGAAAATAAATCTATTTGTTAAAGTAAATATTTTGTGTAAAAAAGTTTAATTACATTCCTTTATACGTGTATTTAATATTAATGATGGAAATGTTTAAAGGGCGTAAAAAATTAAATAATTGCAAAATAGTAGTTTCTCATTAATAAAAATACATTGTACAATAGTCCATTTCAGTTTTGATTAAATTTTTTTTTTTTTAAAGCCGAGGTTCGAATCCACATCCTTCCGATCAATAATCGAAAGTCGAACTCATCGCACTATGATAGCACTCGATCAAATGCTAATATTAATCGGTATATAATCAACATAGAAAACTTTAAACTCTTTTTTTCAGGAATGCTTGAGAATTGCGTCGTATTACTTTACCATAGATTTGTCGGAGGTAGTACTATAACATATATAAAAATCGGCAAAATCGGAGCGGGGGGCCACGTTTAGCACTCCCCTTGTAACAGGGCCGACAGAAGGCAGTAAGCAAGATATGAGGGCAGCGATACAAGAGGGGGCGCCAAAACAATGCAAAATTAATAATACATTTTTGTTATATTTCAAATATTAATTAATGCGACTTATTTCTACAAAATAAGGAAATATAAACACATTAAAATAAACAATTATTTCTTGAAATGCGATTTATCAATTACAATTTCCTATGGTTTGTTTTTCTTCTTATGATATTCTCAGTTATATCATCTTACATTGGGTTTACATGATCTGTATTTCACATCACGTTGCTATGTGATGCGAAAATGGAACAGCCCGTTTTACTATTACTATCCATGCCGTTTATATATATATATATATATATATATAAATGCACTACATTAAAACATTAAAATGTACATAAAATCACGTAGAATTTTTCTTCTTTTTTGAGGGAAGGTGCCAATTACTGTTTTGCATAATGGCACTGACAACTCTTCCTCCAGTCCTGCTAATCAAACAATTTGATCATTTCAGGTCAGAAAGCAGCAGAAACAACAAATAATGAAATATATTTTATGTAAGATTATTATTTCAAAAAATATCTAGCACTATTAGCAGTTAAGTAACTAATTCATTAACTGCTAATAGTGCTAGATATTTTTTGAAATAGTGTATTAAGTATAAACAGTAGAATAGTAGTGTATGTAAGATTATTATTTATGGAAAGAATAAAAAAATTATAAAAAAAGGAAAACTGAACATTTTTTTAGCCTTTTGATTCTATTAAGTATTGTCAAAATTAGTAATTATTGAAATACCAGAATTATTTTTTAATATTTAATTAGGCTATCATCATAATTTATCATCCATAATATTGCATATTTTTTACACAATAATGGATTATTTGCTTTCCTTTATAACTACTATGACCTGCAAATTTAATCTTCCCATAATCCTGAAATAGCAACAAGATAATTTTATTTCAATTTCTAACAACTATTAACTGTAATACATTATTATTATTATTATTATTTCCAGTTTTCTATTTCTAACATTTATTTTTTTTTGGATTTTTAAAACTGATATCATCATCATCAATTTTGGCATCCCATAACAAGAATAGTATGAAGATGATGGAACTGTATGTGTAAATTTATTATTTTTAAACTTTCTTTTTGAATTAATTAGATAATTATATATTGAAAATAATAACATTGAAACCTGTTAAAGACTACAGGTAATGTTACTCTTATTGTAGGAAATTTTTTTAAAGATTTCATAAAAATAGCATTTCCATTTATTCAAATAGGACTTGATTCTTCTCTATCAGAGAGCAGATTTGTAGCCAGCCTATTATAGATAACACTTCCATGTCTATCAAAAAATTTTCCTATATATGTAAGGAAGTGCAATCATGAAGCATTTTAAAACAAATCACAGAAATTTATAACACAAGCCTTTAGAATATTTCAAAATGAAAATATTTGATTTATCATAAAGTCAATTGTTTTCACTGTCATGAAGATAAAACAGTAAGGCAACTAATAAAGTCAGTCTAAGAATATGCAAAGACAAAATATGATTGGAAATTCATCATCATCATGTTTCCAAAAATATGATCAGTACAATTTTGAGAGAGAGAGCAATAAAATCAATCAATTTCATTATCCAATGATATTTTATTGCAAGGAATTTCAAACATTGCTTCAAATGTTATAAAATAATTAATTGAAAAACTTAATAGTTATATTACAGAACAATATTAATTATTTTCAGTTTATTTAATATAGAAATGTTTAATTAGTGCAAACAGTGCTAGGAACTTTATATTATTTTAACATATTATAAATTTACAAACAGAGTTTAAAATTTAAAGATATTATTCTGTTCAATTAGATGAAAATATTGATCATATTTGGCAAGTTGGTCTTCATCTTACATTTATAAGATTTAAAGATAATAATAATTTTTTTATTCTCTGTTTTGCAAACTATTGTTTAGCTGTCCCATAACAAATATTTTAAAAAAATTAAATCAATTTATGAAGATTCATGCCAAAGAATAAAAAATGAGTCAGAATTTACTCCAATGGAACATGTGCAATGTTGGGAAGAAAACACAATGGCATTCATTAAAAAACTATAATCATTAGAAAAATCCAATTATTTTAAAAATTATTTTGAATGTTGTTGTTAAAACTGTATTTCTTTTTAACTCAGATCAACAAACTGAAGATTATTTTCAATTTTATGTAATGAAATGGGCAGAATTCTATAGACCAGCACTTTTAACTTTTTTCATTGATGAACCCATTTTTCATTACGAGATCTTTTGCGAACCTAGATATTAAATTGAACATACAATTATATAAATCATTTATACACTTATTAAGATGAACACAATCAACCAACTACATTGAAAATACATACATTGTCATATGTTAAATATTGTGCATTTGTGAAATTACATATAAACTGAAATTCAAGTGTTTGAATTTAATTTTAGTGACACCAGTATTTCGCTTCGCAACGCCATTTGGGGTCGCAACCTATAGTTTAAGCAGTGCTGCTCTACTCTGATGTTAGTGACTATTAAAAGGAAATGAGTTAAATTGTCCATTTGAACTGTATTTAGGAGGACAAATTTTTCTCTCAAAACTCTTCAGATTTCAGCAATCACTTTAAATTATGAAATATACAGATATACCTTGTTGTTATAGCAGTTACATTACAAAATTGTTATTGTAAAGTTACATTACAAATGCTATTGTAAAGTTAATCACTTCCTTTTATCATTTTCTAATACATATAAGCGTAAAAGCATATTTACACCACTATTCATTAAGTGCATAATAGTACTAGGCCTAGAGCATAACAAAATGAGGCAATGGTCCCATTCATTAACTATCTAACATAGTCATTTTTACCCTTTTTTCTGTTGAGGAACACATTTTAATATTTTAAAATTTGGCAGCACTTTTTCTGTTGAGGAACACATTTTAATATTTTAAAATTTGGTGGCACATCTTTCTGTTGAGGAACACATTTTAATATTTTTAAATTTGGTGGCACACTTTCTGTTGAGGAACACATTTTAATATTTTAAAATTTGGTGGCACACCTAAGTATTTTAAAAAATAATTTAGATTTAACAACGAATTTTTATTAAGATATTATTGTATTTATTCTTATTTACTACATTCAGATTACATACATACTCGTACACGGGATCATTAAATGGAGTCCCTTATTAAGTTACAGCAACACCTGCGGATTTTGTCTTTTTAGAGAAACTAATTTTAATTTAATTTTTTGTAATTAATTCAGCTCAATTTTTAAAAGTGGAATTATATATTTATTAAACTTGAAGATCTTTCAGCTTTATTAAGCCATCTTAATGGCTTAATAAAGGCTGCCATGCATGTGTATAACTCTGCATTTATCGATAATATTAAGAAATCCTTGCATACAAG
>AYEL01057017.1:0-22501 GCA_000484575.1 Olivierus martensii | reverse complement strand
TTGCAATTTTGTAGCCTATTCATTATCTACAGGGGGCAAAACGTGCTCGGGGCGAAATGTAGGGGGTGAATTGTTGGAGGCGAAATGCAGGGGGCGAATTTTCCAGACCCCAGTGGCGTGGCTATAGTTCGAACCGCCCGGGATGGTCTGTCAATTTCTCAAGCAATTGCTGTCCTTCCTTTGGGAAATACATAATACACATCAAACCTATTTAAAAACACAATTTGAAAATTAAGCTTAAGAAAAGATAATTTTATTTCTTTTATTTATAAATTAAAATACAAAATTACCAAAAAAATTTTTTAATGCCAAAAATGTGCCCTGAAAAGTGCCACCTGGGACAGACAACTCCCTCTACCCACTCCTAGCTATGCCACTGCATATTACACTTCCTGGAATGTAATAGGCTTGGCAGAAAAAACATGGGAAAGGAGCAGTGGAATAAAAGTGCTATGTCCCTTTTAACGGCAGATCTTTGTTTATATTAGTATTTTCTCATTTTTTGACAAAAATACAATGAAAATGAAATAAAAAAATCAATGATTAATAAAAAAATATTGGCTATTTTAATAGAATTAAGCAAAATTTTTGTATTATCTATATTTTTTTTATATTTTATGATTTTATAATTCATATTATAAAAAAATTAATTTTTGCAAAACATTTGGGTAATTACTCTTATTTTAACATATAATCAAACAACATAAACGCAATAATCTAGAACAGTGTTCCCAACATGGAGTACATGCCCCACAAGGGGAAATTTGATTTTTAAGCAGGACAATTCAAGTGAGTTATTAACAGTGAATTTTTTGCATTTCTTATGGTTCTAGGGGGCTCATATATAGTATATAAATGTATATTGTGACATACACATTTTTAAAATTAAAACCAAAATGTACATGGTGGTTTTGAAACTTTAATTGTTGTTTTTTCATATCACACCATATTATTATTTTTTTAACAATTTCTTAGTGATTTCTTCTTCAGTACTTCAACTATCCTTTTGTTCTTTTATTTTTCTCTTTCATGGATGCCACATTCTTTGGAAGCATGTTTAGACCAAGTTAATAGACATTTTAGGCTTCCTCCACGTGAATAGGAGTTCACTTTTTGAATAATAAAAATTGTATATCACAGGGGCATCAGGATTTTAGAGAGGCTTGGATGGGGCATGGCCAAAAAAAGGTTGAGAACTACTGATCTAAAATATAGAGAAAGAAGCGAAGAAAAAAACAAATTTTCCAAATAATAATCAGTTAAATAAATTTTTGTAAAAACTATTTAAAATAATAAATTTTGGACAAAATTCATTTAAGAACCATCACCAGAAATTCATTATGGTTCTTTTTCGAAAACCATAAATACAACTGCAATAAATTAATTAGGACTTCAAAATTGCAATTGTAAAATTCTATTGTTTGTTCTTGCCACAGGTGACAAATGTTGTCAATGGCATGCAACAGATTAAAACTCCATCTCTACAATAGCCAAATCCTCTGGTGTCAGTAGCTTGTGGTAAGGCATGACATTAGCTCACTTATTAATTAACAGCTTTTTATATACAGATAGGCCTTGATTAGTGTAAGTTCGAATAATGCGTTATTCGATTGGTGCAAGGCCTCGATTAGTGCGAGTTCCAATAATGCGATTTCGATTAGTGCGACTTTCTGTTTTTCAGTTAGTGTGAGCAAATATTCGCGACTTATAAAATTGATACCATTTTTCAGTTAGTGCGAGCAAATATTTGATTAATGCGCGACTTATAAAATTGATACCATTTTTCAGTTAGTGCGAGCAAATATTCAATTAATGCAGGCCTCGATTAGTGCGAGTTCCAATAATGCGATTTCGATTAGTGCGACTTTCGCAAAAATACAGGTAGGCCTCGATTAGTGCTACTTATAAAAATGATTCAAAGGCCGGGAAATCAGAAACACTAAGTGTAAACTTATAAAAATGATACCTTTTTTTTTCACTTAGTGCAAGCAAATATTCGATTAATGCGAGTTGTAAGCATAGACCAGTCTTACTAACAAGACTGGTCTATTAACAAGCATAGATCATAAAAGGGTAACAAAGGTCTGTCCCCTTTTATGATGTCAATTAACAAATTAAAGTTAATTTTCAGTTAGTAAAACTGGACTAGGAGCAGTCCAAGAAAAATCACTTGGCTTTGAAGGAGTGAAACACCAGAAAGATGGGTTTTTTGCCATTCGCTATTATATTGCTATTTATTGCCATTTGCTATTATATTGCCATTCGTCTATTATATTGCTGTGCTGTTTTTAAATAAGGATATCTTTACAAAATTATTTGCCCATTATATTGCTGTGCTATCGGAAGGATATCTTTACAAATTTATTTGCCTATTATATTGCTGTGCTACCTTTATTATTTATTTTGTTTTGTTTATTATCTGATTTCTTTATTTAAAATAAAATTTGTGAAAAATAGTTTATTACCTGATTTCTTTATTTAAAATAAAACTTGTGAAAAAATTTTGTTTATTACCTGATTTCTTTATTTAAAATAAAACTTTTGTAAAAAATTTGTTTTTGTTATCTGCTAATAACAAAAAGAAAACTTCTTAAAAATTTCTCATTGGTTCATTAACTTAGCTAACTAGTTCTATCTGTACTAATTTACTGATTCAATAAAGTTGCAATGCTTAATCGCAAATCGGATTATCCACTTAATTCTCGACCCAGAATTGGCGTCCAGGCGGGGCTCAACTTACGCTTTCAATTCGCTATTTTGGTTTCGATTTGGCGGTTTGTTTGTTGATGGTTTGAGACGGAATCCTGGTAAATTATTAATTTAGATGATGAACAACGATGTAAAAAATATGAAAATATTTCTTAAACAGTTAGTATTGTAGTTATTCATCGTGAAGTTGGCTAATGGTCAGAATCTCACAAAGCAAGAACCAATTACCATATATTACATGATATATTACATTTATTTAATACTTCAATTAGTTCGAGAAATTCGTGGAACCCATTATTCGCACTAATCGAGGCCTATCTGTAACACACACACACACACACACACACACACACACAAACACACACACACAAACACACACACACAAACACACAAACACACAAACACAAACACAAACACACAAACACAAACACACAAACACAAACACAAACAACACAACACAAACAAAATAGACTCTATTTTATCTGATGTCACCTTTAACTGGCCTTTACTTTATCCAGTCAAATTTTGTCAATCTATGAATGAAGATAAAAATGAAAAAAATAAAATAAATTATTTGGAAAGAAAGAAAACATTTGAACTGAGATAAGATATATTGAACAGAAAGATAATTCATCTTAAATATTTTATTTAATTATATATTGTCCATTTTGATCCAGCATTGTTGCCATCTTTCTGGTAGTAACAGGATTCCATGCTCGTAGAATTTCTAATCTTTTCTTACAAAAAACGGAACCAAGTGATTTTTGACATCCTCATTTAAACTAAATGTTTTACCATCTAAAGAATTTTGTAAAGACCAGAATAAGTAATAATCGGAGGGTGCCAGATATGGCAAATATGGTGGGTATGGTAGCACATCCCATCCAAGCTGTAACAACTTCTGGTGAGTCATCAAACTTGTATGAAGTTTGGCATTGCCATGGTGAAACATTATCCTTTTCTGATAATCAATTCTGGCCACTTCTGTTTGATGGAATCACTCAATTTTGTCCAATTGGTAGCAATACACTTCCAAATTACTTGTGGAATTGTATGGAAGAAGCTCAAAAAAAACAAATCCCTTAAAATCCCACCAAACAAAGAGCATCATTTTTTGTTTAATATGGAGTCTCAAAAGTGCTTCAAGCTGGTTCATTTCTTCTGGTCCATGATCACTTGCATTCAGCTTTGTTGTAAACAATCCATTTTTCATCAACAGTTATGATATGCTTTAGAAAGGGATCATTTTCTTCAAGTTTGAGCAGCAAATCACAGATGTTGATGCAATGGAGCAAATCTTTCTTTGAAAACATGTGGAACCCAAATATCAACGTTTCAACTGGTCATGAATAGTTGAATTCAATAAATTCAGTCTTGTAGCAATTTCTCATGTTGTTATTCAGCAGTTTGCTTCAACCAATACCTTTATTTTGTCATCATCAGCTTCAACTAACTTTCCTGCACATGGTGCATCTTTAACATCAAAATTGTCAGAATGAAATTTTGCAAACCAGTTTTGGCAGTGGCATTCTGTTAACACATCATCTCCCTACACTTCACATAATTTTTTTCTTGCTTGATTAGCATTCTTTCTCAATAATAAAAAACAAAACATGCCAAAAATCTCCATTTTATTTTCCATTTTTGATAGGACAAACATGCCCTGAAAATCTCCATTTTATTTTCCATTTTTGATAGGACACAAAAAAAACATGCCGAAAATCTCCATTTTATTTTCCATTTTTGATAGGACACCAAAAGAAACTACTGCACAGAATAAAAAAAAAATTTATAAATATACCTTGAAATGTCAGTTGTCGAAATTTACAATGACAGTATGGCTTGGAATGAAATTAGTGGATAAAAATACAACTAATACCACTGGTGGGAAAAAATGAAATCACTTTCCAAACAACCCAATATTTAGTTTTCATTAACAATGTTCTACTGTTGTGAATGAAAAACTGAACTTTCTTGTTGGCCTCAAATTCCCAGTAATGACATCATTTATATAAGATATTTTGATAAATGCACCTTATTTGTTTAGTAGAAGTCTTGTAAAATTTAAATTAATACAAATTAATTTTTGTTGTATAAAAAAATAAATTTAAAATAATATTTTAAAACAAAAATAAATTTTTGTTGTACAAAATTTTTGTTTTGTTCAAAGTTTAATACTGTTGTGGTGTTATTAAATATAATTATTCAAATATTATCAAATAGTATTTCTTCAGAGAGACAGACTAAGCACTATGTCTCTTTTCTATTATTAGTTGCAGAATGTCTTCGGCTTTAGTATTTCTTCAATTTTAAGTGACATTGATTTACTTACATAATTTTTCTCTTTTTTCTTTTATCTTTTTTATAGAAATATGAAGAGGGAAAATTATTCAAGTTTTATTGTAAATCTAGAACAAAAATATTGTAAAAGCTCAATTATAAGGCTAAATTTTTTAAATATCAACAATAACATGACCATATCTTTGTAAGAGAGTGGACAACACTCAAAAGAAGGAAAGAGAGAGAAAGAACATCACTAATACACAACAAATCAAATGGCACCTACCCTTACACTATCAGCTTTCTCTATAATCATTCTTTTCTTCATATACATAGGCTTTTTATACAGATTCTGAAACCCATACATCATCAATTACTCATATACAGTGAATTCCACTTAATTGGGACACCAGTTAATTGGGACAAATCTCAAAGAACGGAAACCAAACTAATAAACTAATACATAATTTAAATGCTTAATTGGAACATCTGTTCGCTTAATTGGGACAGTAGCAGAAAAGGAATTTTCAATTTTTGATATATATTAGGGAATTTTCGAAAGTATGGCAACACTACGTACACTAATACTTGTTGTGTGCTTTCTTAAAAAAAATCCTTATGTAAAAATTATAACAACATTTTATTGTACTGGTGATTTTTCAGGTTAAACCTTTCTACAAGTCAATACAGACTAAGACAATGGAGTGGGTCGTTTCTTTGCGTCAAATTACATACACATTGTTGTTGAACTAATATAAACATCCATTCTTTAGTAAAATTATAAGTGAATATCATCATTGATAAATTATACATAACAATACTGTATTCGGCAACACCAGCATGATGAGAATCAGTTATCTATCGTCGTGAGTCTGGCAAATGTGCATCTACTTAAGAGTCTGTCGTTACTGTACCTAGCAATATTCATTTACAGTGTTGATTTTATTTAAAATTTTTAAATCTTTGCCAAGATGCCAAGAAATGATTTTACACTTTCAAGTAAAATTGCTTTGCTGGATAAAATTAAAAGCCAGCCATTTAATACAAGCCATCGTAGACTCTTGATATAACTGGTGTGCCAAAATCTACCATAGCGCATTTTCTACAATAAGAAAATCAACTGTGTGAGGAGTGGGCATTACAGAAAGAAATTGCAGGAACATTCAAAAGAAAGCATGATGAAAAGGATCCAGAAGTCGAAGAAGCATTAGATCAATGGATTTCTATAGTTAGCGGGAGAAGCGTGAATATCAGCGCCCCAGTGTTGAAGAAGAAGTCAAAAGGAGATCGGTAAAAGACTAATAATTAGATACCTGTTTTAATAAATCATTAAAATAGGTATTCAGAGGAGATTGCTAACTAATAATTAGGTACCTATTTTAATAAATCATTAAAATAGGTACAAAAGCTAATAATTAGGTACCTATTTTAATAAAGCATTAAAATAGATACCTGTATTATTTTTTTACTTATTATTTATTTACCTACGAATTACATATTTTAGAATTTATTATTACTTCATTTAATTGGGACAAAATGGCTTAGTCCCGATGTGTCTCAATTAAGCAGAATCCACTGTATTTATTCTCTCTCTTTCTTAGTCTCCTCCTTCCACATTTATCATCCTTATGTCTAGCATATACTTACTTTGTAAATTAATTTTTTTCATAATGAAATACTTCTTGTTTTAAATATTGAATAAAAGTAAACAATAAACCAAATAAGTAAGATAAATCATTTATTCAAAAATGTTTTTGGCTATCTATGTAGCCTGCCTCAGTTGAAATCGTTTATTCAAAAATGATTTATCTTACTTATTTGGCTTATTGTTTATTTTTATTTAATTTTTTCATTCATTTGATCTACAAAGCCAAATCAACTCAAAGTTGATTCACACACAGCATTTATCACATTCTTCTCTATGCCACACTAATTTTATATTTCTTAATGCAAAACACAATCATATGTTACTTGAGTTATCTCTCTCTGGTATCTCATCATCATCATCATTCAAATACCTTTTGTGTCTTTTGCTCCATACCTAGGTCTCAATCCTATATATCAATGATTGGAGCAGTATACTATGATATATAGCCATCTTAACATTTTTTGGCAGATTTTTCATTCCTAGCATTCCTCTCAAAAGCACTACAACTTTCAATCCAACAGTTACTCTTTTTATAATCTTACAATTAATATCACCCTCTCTCTCAAATGTATCAATGATACTTAAAAATAAAAAAAAATATATCCAAAATAATTATACAGTGGTACCTTGGTTAACGATGGCCTAGGATAATCACGTATTTGGTTAACGACGAGTGGTTGTAAGAAAAATATGTCTTGATTAATGACACAGGCTTTGGTTAATGACTCCTGATTATGTGAACTTCCAACAAAACAGAGCTCTGAAACAGCTTGTTATCGCATCACGTGATTCATTAGCTCAGTTGTTAATCGTTAATTTTTTATCGCGACGAGATTAATTAGCTCAGTCAATCGTTATTTTTTTTAACAATCAATTCAAATTCGACAATATCATATATAAATTAATAAAATTATAACCATATAAAAATATATTTAACTAAATGATAATTAACATATAATAATGAAAACAAATTATTTAATTAATTAAAAATAGACATGCAACAGTTCACTAGTTTTTAGTTTCTTAAAGATGATTTCTAGATGATTGTTATTTTAAATTCTGCAAACAAAGTCTGATTTTATTGTTTGTTTGTGTTATATATTACTTGACACCTGTAAGTGGTTTAACGTCACAGTTTTCGGATTCCATTTAATTAAAAACGTCTGTCCGAGATCCAACAGTTCATATAGGCAATAAATCGGCGAGTGCGTGTCACTGTTCGTTCACCATCAAAAGGCAATATCAAATCTTATCTGTATAATAATCATTGAATCTATAAGCTGCTAATCAGTATTTATGGATTTGTTTGTCAAAAAACTCCCAAGTGAGCCCAATTGTCCTTCTGGTGAAGATTGATTATTAAAAACTGTTTTCATGAACAATTCATTTTATTAATGTTAATTTTTTTTATAGCAAATATAATAAATAAATGATATTTTTCCATATTTTTAGGACATTTTAAATGAGTTTTTATCTACATTTTTAATATTTACTATGGTTGTGGGAAAGTGCTGGAACGAATTAATCAATTTTCAGTTAAATCTTACGGAGAATCACGCTTTGGATAACGACAGTTTTGGTTAACGACAGTAATCCTGGAACGGATTGCTGTCATTAACCAAGGTACCACTGTAATATAGTAAAACATTGGTTAATTCAAAGTAAATAATCTTTAATTGTCATTGTGGTGCATAATTCAAAATACAATTAATTTTTGATTCAAAGTGTCTGTCTATCCCAACAATAGTTTAAAATTAACTTTTTTTGAAATTATTTTGTGATAAATTTTATTGATTGGAAAGTTACTTGCAAATTTGGATAAGAATTTATAAATGTATATAAAAGTAAAATGACTTTGATAAAAAATATTGTAATATAAGTTTAACAATATATCATAAAATAGAAAACAATCAAAAGTTTATATATTTAGAAACGTTATTTTTACAATAACAAAGTTTACAACAAAGACATGCTTACAATTTTCAAGGTGGTATGATAGGCCAAGCTCATCTTTTGTTCCCATTGTGATAGATAAACATCATCCTTGTATGTATATGTGTATTAGGGTTTGTCGGTTTTAAAAAACCGGTTTATCCAAAAAAACAGGATTCAGAAAATGGTTTTTTTGAATAAATTTGTAAATTCGACATTTCAACAAAGAAATCTAGTGTAATTCCATTAGCTTCAAAACTCAATATTGTTGAGTTATCTGGAAAAATGTTGTCTAAATATCCAAGTTCTTGTATGGAAACAGATTTCGATTATGAATACACTGATACCTTGAAAACGATAAACAAAGTTCAGTAGTCAGTGATAAAGTTTTCTATTTCAGAAAATTTTGTATCTAGAATTAAGAACATTAATTAAGTGTTCAGTGGACATTTTATGTTTTTTGAAATCATATTTCCTGAAGAAAATTACTAAATGAAATAAAAATTTATATTTTATACAGATTTCAGTTTTTTTTTTTTTTTTTTTATTTTATTTTTAATATATTTATATTTTTTATAATTTAATATTTATATAATTTATAATTATAATTAAAATTTAATGTGTTTGTGTGTGTGTGTTTGTGTGTGTGTGTTTGTGTTTGTTTGTGTGTGTGTGTTTGTGTGTGTTTGTGTTTGTGTGTGTGTTTGTGTTTGTGTGTGTGTGTTTGTGTGTGTGTGTGTGTAAGGATGATGATTATCTAGCTTAATGGGAACAACAGATATATATATATATATATAAGTCAATTCTCATTATTCATGGATTCCATATTTGACTATTTGCGAGAATTTATTTGTAACCACAAAATCGATATTTGCGGCTCTTTCGTGCTTATTCACGGATTTTGCTGAGTGACAAAAATACTGTTACCAATGTAAACTCTCTCTCTCTCTAATAAAGGAACTTGTTATCAATTGTAGTCTCTGAATCGATTTGCCAGAAAATTTCCCATTACTTATCCTTGCTCACTCCACAGACCACAGGTAAGCCAAAAGCCTATTTATATCTTCCACAGGTCCCATAGAAGAATGTGACCCTATGCTTGAATACAACCTCAAATTTAGGTGCCTAACTTCCTGTGCATTTGCTCCTTACCCAAATTTTTAGATCTGAGGCAAAAAACGATGCAGACAAGGCTGACAGTTTTTCAACACAGTTCAGAAAAACAATGTGTCAGCTGTTACATCAAATATCTTGCAACATCAACTATCAATCAAAACTAAGATTTTATTTACTACATAGTTAATGTTTTAAACAGTTTTTCAATACAAGAAAACAATGTGTCAACTGTTAAATCAAACAATAAAGTGTCAGCTGTCACATCAAACATCTTGCAACATCAAAAAACTATCGATCAAATATAAAGATTTTTATTTACTACATAGTTAGTGTTTTAACATCAAAAAACTATCAATCAAAAATAAGATTTTATTTACTACATAGCTAATCAAAAAACTATCAATCAAAAATAAGATTTTATTTACTACATAGTTAGTTTCAGAAAGACAATGTGATCAACTGTCACATCAAACATCTTGCAACATCAACTATCAATCAAAACTAAGATTTTATTTACTACATAGTTAATGAGTTTAAAAAATTAAATAAAGATTACTGTAATTATAATACTGTATATAGTATTATACACTGCATATACTGTAATTATTTGAAAGTAATGTAATATATATTAAATAAGGTATCTGTAAACAGAAAAACACATATAAACTAAGTATGAAAATGTTAGGAAAATGTAAGTATATATATATATATAAAACAGTGTCGGTTTGTTAAACTTTTTGGTGTAAATAATGCCTATTTACACCATTAAAAATCCCCTAGGTAGGTTCAATTGTGATTTATTATCTGACTAGAACCAATTCTGTCTGCCTGAATTTGTTAGAAGGGCTTGTGGCTACTCCAAGGCAAATTTTCAACTTCAGGAAAAATAGTAAAAATTATAATTTAATTATTAAATAACAGATGGTGCCACCTTAGTCTAAATTAAAAATAATTTAATTATTAATCCAATAAGTGATGACACTATAATGTAATTATTTAATAAACATTAATTTGGCAATTTAATTTTAAAATAGTTCAGTAGAGTTAAATTTGGCTAGATTAGGAATATTTGGATAAAAATCCCCTAGTTAGGTTCAATTAGGACATACCTCTATGACATGTATGACATTTAACAATTATTAGCAGGTAACAATCATCTTGAGATATTATGGCTTGAAGATGTCCATCATTAAGCCTTCAAGTAATGTTTTCTATATTCTGAAACTGTTTCAATAGTCTTGATATTACCATTCTTGACATTCAATTTTTTGGTTGTATTAGCTTGACTTAATTCCATTCCCAATCCAACCAATAGCACACCATCATAAAGAATAAGCCAAACAGTATCTATTATGCATTTTGCAAGATTTAGCTATTCCAGAATTATAGATAAAATTTCTAGAAAATGAAAAATAACTGGATCTCTGACAGCACAACTTTTATAGCAACTCAAGATTTGAATATTGCCAATACTATATAACATTCTAAACATTATTTATATATTCAACATATTACTTTAAATACTTTTTATGACATTTTCAGATTTTGTATTTAAATAAAACAATTAGAAAAAACAATTTGTAACTTAAGTTTTGCCTTCCAGTGCACATTTAAGTCTAAAAAGTATAACAACCACAATAATTTTAAAATATACAGGTAACATTTGTACAACAGTATTTTGCTTTAATACAATTAGAAAATTGTGGAAATCCTCATATAACACTGTTTTTACTTAACACATTTAGAAAATTACATTTACTCTCCTACAGCACAAAACATTTTCATTAATTTTTGTAAATCCACAGTATGGACATGCAATATGCACATAAAATGCAATCATTGGGAAATACTTTATTAAAATTAATCAAATGCAGTTTCACTAGTTTGTCGTGAGAGAGATGATATGCAATTTATTTTAGATTTTGATTTTAAATTGAGTTAATTATCAACAGTTGCATATTTTATGTTCCAAATGTTCAGTTCTTGGATATAAATTAGGTTTATATTCTTCAATAGAGGAATATGAAATAGAAAAAAATCTTTTTATTCATAAATAATTTTTGAGCATGTCCTAAGGAATGATTGTTTTGTAGCAGATTAGATTACAGATTTTGTAAAGAGAGCAGATGATACACAAACTTTAAATGCAGAAAAAAGTACAGAAAGTGAAATTGATATCGTTAAAATGAAAATTAAAAGTTCTCATTTTAACTGAACAGTGATAAGGAAGATATAATTATTAAATGAATGTAACAGAGGCTGTATACTTTTTATTTTATGTATATTGTTTTTTTAGCATTTTACATATATATTTTTTTATTTCTTTATGTTTCATGTTGTTAATATTCTTAATAAAAATTAAATTTCTTAAATTCCACATAAAGTATTTGTTTTTAATTGGTTTTGGAACGTAACTCATTTTTTTTGTATTAGCTCCAGGTCTCATATAACATGGTTTCATACAACATGGCATGTTTTAGGAACTTACCTACCATGTTATAGAGGGGTTAAACTGTACTAAAATAGCCATAAAATGAAGAATGTTTGAAAACAAAATGTATTCAATTTTAAGTTAAATTCAACAATTTCAAACTGCTGAGTTTTATCATTGCTATAATTTTTCTGTTTTGGGATGATGCATAGATTTTTGATGTCACACCCTAAATAAATGAATACCATATACATAGATTTTTTTTAGAAGCTATATTGTATGAAAATAATGTTTGTAAAAGTAAAATGGGTCATGAATGAAGTTCTTGCATCCATTTTTAATACTGTCTAAACTAGTGATTTTAAAATTGTTTTGACTGTGACCAACTGCAAGAAATGCATTTTGCTACAGTGACATGTAAAACACATTTACTGGGACATCAAAGACATAAACTTTGTGTGAATTACCTGTATTATGCTCATTTATTCATTATTGACTAATGATACATATTTATTATAGATGATACATATTTAAATGTAAAATAAAAAGGAATCACTTTCAGAAAAGTTTTATTATATAAGCTGTATTCCAATCATTTTTTGTGCATTTTATTCTGTTCATTATCCATTTTAATTTGCAAACCACTAAAAGGTTGTGATCTGTAGTTTGAGAAAACCTAGTCTAAATCATGTTGATGTAAAATATAAATCAAATTATTGCTAAATTATTTTGTAGTATAATTTGATTTATATTTTAGAAACAACATGATTTAAAATTTCATTGCAAAAATTGACAATTTTGAAAAATAAATAATATATTCATTTCTTGATGAACAGTTGTAACAAGATATATAAACTGCCTATAACACTAACAAGGAGAGGGCACGAGGGTCGGAAAACGGAATGAAACGAAATTTATTTCTTTAAGAGTTCTTGACTACTACTAAAACACAGTAAAAGGCTAGAGGCCAATCTAGCCATTATGGAGAAAAATGACCTCGAAGAAAGAAGCGACGAAAGTATACCAGTTCGTTATACTAATTAACTACGAGTTGGCGGAGAAAAATGACCTCGAAGAAAGACTCGACGAAAGTATACCAGTTCGCTGTACTAATTAATGACGAGTTGGCTATTTCTGCTGATACAAATAAAAATAAAAAAAATGTAACTAATGGGATTAGAACTCGGGCCGACCGCATGGCAGTTTGCCGCTTAACCACACTGCCACGCCAACTCGTCGTTAGTTAGTATAACGAACTGGTATACTTTCGTTGCGTCATTCTTCGAGATCGTTTTTATCCATAATGGCTAGCCACTGGCCTCTAGCCTTTTACTGTGTTTTAGTACTAGTCAAGAACACTTACAGAAATAAATTTTGTTTCGTTCCGTTTTCCGGCCCTCGCGCCCTCTCCTTGTAAGACGACAACCAATATAGAGCACTAACGGCAGTAGTGACTTCAAAACATTTATTTCAAAAGAACTAAGTACTTTCAGTCTATCACCTAGACCAGGGGTGTCAAACTGGCGGCCCGCGGGCCGCATGCGGCCCTCGACGTTATGTTTTGTGGCCCTCAACACTCTTAGCTAAAATGAAAATCAGAAAAATATATTATGAGAGAATAGGAAGTAACTGTCACTTCGTAACTATATCATATATTATGATACACTAGTTTGATTTTAATAAAATCTAATTGCATGAGTTTTTTTCGCTTGGCCTTATTGGACATATATGTACAGATGATACTGATCTTTCAGATCGGTGACACACATTAAGTGCTTTCTTGCCAGGACTATATTGTTTTATACGAAATTTCTTACAAAAAAACAAAGCCATAAATGAGAACCTATATTTTTTTGGATAGACCAATATAATGATCAAATTACAAACAATCCTTCTTTGAAGGTCGTGTATAAAGAATGTGCTAGGATTGTTAAAGATTTATTTGTTGTGTTATTAACTTATTTAAAAATGTAAGTAGTTATGGATATTTGAATTTATAAAATTTTAATTTAAGCTTTTGTTTTTGTAAAGAAAATGTGATTTTTAACGCATAATAGAAAATTAAAGATTGACAACGAGAAATAAAATTTAAAAAAAATATGTATAATTAAAAACAATTATATATTTTTGTAATATATTCGTTTGATTATATAATGTTTTTAATTATCCTATCTATATTTCTGAATCCTTACTCTAAATTATAATTTAAAAAAAAATTAAATGTGATATGGCCCACGACAATCTTACTGGCTCATTAAATGGCCCTGAATTAAAATGAGTTTGACACGCCTGACCTAGACCATCATCAGCATTTACACTATCTTTTAAAGAACATAAATAGAACATGTGTTTTTACAATTTAAATTCAAATTGTGTATATACCGAATTGTGTGAGCTTAAAGCTTAAGCTCTGCGTTAGTGCTCTATATTGGTTATTATTCTTGATGAACTTTTTATTAATTTTCACCAGTTCAGATGTATGTCAATAATAATAATAATTTTATATTATTGTAATAATTGAATTTATTATTATATAGTAGGACTATAGTGAATTTTTTCTGTTAAAGGTGTAGTCATTCCAAGAAATTTTCGTCTCCTAGAAGAATTAGAACAAGGTCAAAAAGGTGTTGGGGATGGAACAATTAGTTGGGGATTGGAAGATGACAGTGATATGACACTCACTCATTGGACAGGGATGATTATTGGTCCTCCTAGGGTGAGTATTTACTTTTAAGCAGCGATAAAAAATAATTTTTTATAGGTTGTCAGCTGTCTTATTATTAACTTGCATAAAAATGATTAACTTTTAATTATTAAAAAAAATAAAGTAATTCCCATAAAATTAATGTGTCTATATAATTGATTATCTCAGATTATTGAGCAATTAAGTTCAATAGATTACAGAATTTTCTTAAGGTCATTATTGTGAGACATTATTTATCTGAGATTATTTTGTGCAGAGGGCATATTTAGTTGGTCAATTTATTATTAGTTTTCATGAGATTTAACATTGTAAGGATATTACATCCCACAACAATGATATACCATCCTCTACTGCAAAATATCAATATCACATCACATAATACTTTTTTTTTATAAAGTATTGATATTATTCAATGTTTTTTTGTAAAATTTTTTATTGCAATATTATACAGGGTGAATCAGCTAAATCCGGACAAAATAAACATTTATAATTAAACAGGGTGTGCCAGCTAAATCCGGACAAAATAAACAATTTAATTAAACAATAAAATTATCAAAATTATCATTTGCACATTAATTTGGGATCCCTTAGATTAAAATTACTCAATGTAATTTCCTTCAGCCTCAATTACTGCCTCGATCCTCAAATGGAAATGATGACATGCCCTGCGCAACGCCTGCTTGTCCAAGTTCGAAAACGCTGTGTCAATAGCGGCCTGGAGAGATGCCACATTAGGATGTCTCGACCTATTAGAGACCCTTTCAACAACGCTCCATACGTAATAGTCCAAAGGATTCAAATCTGGACTGTTAGGAGGCCAGAATTCTTTAGACCAAAACATATCCACGTTGTCTGACAACCAGTTTTGCACTAAATGACTGGTGTGCGCAGGTGTGCCGTCCTGCTGGAAGATGTAGGGTCTCCTGGAAGCCACAGTTTCCATCCAAGGTTTCACTACTGTTGTAAGAACATGCAAGTAAACTTCTTTTGTTATGGTTTCCCCCCTTTCCAAAGACATGCGGCGGCATGACGTCACCTTCACCTTCTCCGTGAACACTGGCCGGAAACTTCGTTCTAGCTATTACAGGGACATCTTCAAGGTCATAGGCAAGCCAACGGTCATTTCTCTGGTTTACTTTGGCATCAACAGTAAAAATTTTCTCATCAGAAAAAAATCTGATACGTCCTGCAGCTTCATTCTTCATTGAACACAGAAGCAAGTTGCAGCAAGCAACTCTCTTTGTTTTAGCGGCATCAGACAGCATCTGATGCCGCTAAATGTCCAGCGTGAAGGCCTTCAATTATCACTGCTCTCTGATTATATTCTGCACTCAATCTTAACTGATCAGCTATTTTGTACTTATCCTCAAACGCATCGTCTGTCTGTCTGTCCCGCCATATTTTATGTCAGCAGCATCGTAGCGCTGACGTAAAATATGGCGGGAAATTCAATTTGAAATTTGTCCGGATTTAGCTGACTCACCCTGTAAGTATTTAAAATTTTTTTAAATGCTTATAATATTGCAATAAAAAATTTAAAGAAATAAAAATAATTGCCCAAAGTTTTAATAATTTATTAAAGAGAGTATTTTATAAAATTTAAGATCAAAAATTGCCCAGATTTTGCTGTTTTTCAGTTTAATAATAATGTCTATGAAATAATTGCTGTGTCACTGAAATTGGATATTTTGGAATACTATTCTGAAATTCCTTAATTTTGAAGTTAGAGCAATTTTTTTTATCATATTTGATTGAATTTAAGTTTTCATCAATTGTAAGATGGACCATTATTTTATATACTATTAGCAAAGTGTTCTGACATTGTCTGGGCATAGTTTGAAAACATGTACAGTATATTAGGAAAAACTTGGTTTTAATTATTTGCATGTTAATTTCTTATACAATTTCAGTCCTTTAGTTGTTCTTTAATACAACCCTTATAATTTCCAGAAATTTAACGAACCGATGAATCTATATGTCTTTCTGCTGTTCAATTTGAAAAAGATTTACTTGAAGGAATTACTTTGCATTATTTAAACATAGATTTATATAATACATATATGGTGGATAAGAAACATTACATTTATCATACATAATTACTTTTCATTTCAATATTAAATCATAATGTAATCTTTTTAAATATATTTTAAATAGCAGTTAAACAGCACAAAACATCATTTAAAACAAATAAATATTGCAGTAGTGACAACAATAATAACTACTACTAACAAGTTTGCAAATCCTAAAACAATGATAATTACATCAGAACTGCCATCTAACTGACAATAGTTGTTAGACGCATCCCAATTTCAGATATATTAAAATGTGAAAAAATATATATCTTAGAATAATTGATATTGATGCTTTTTTAAATGTTTTAGTATATTTGGTCATGAAGTGCAAATTTTGGAAAAACACTTTATCTAGAAAATCCCAGTCCATGCCTATATATTTTTTGATTTGATAAATATTGTTTTATTTTTATCCTCAGAATTTTACAATTATTTTTAATAAGTTTATGAAGGAAAACTGCATATAATATCACCATGTTGCCTTTATGATTTCGATTAATAACTTTAGGAATAGATTTTTATGAAATTCATTTGTTACAATATCATTGAAAATTACCTTGATATATATTTTAATCTTGCATCTTTAATTAATTTAAAATAATGGACATATATGAGAAAATAATTGATTAGTTATTTCTAATAGTGTTATATTTTACAATATTTGTAAAAAAAATTCAGAATTAAGAATTCATTTTTTTTAATAATACAAAATTTATTATTCTATTTTTCTCTCAAGGAATTTTGTTATGAAACTATGAATTCAATTTCAAAGACACAAAAAAATTATCTTCAATTTTAAATATAAATTTCATTATGAAAGAAATAATTCAAGCATTATTTCAGACTCCTTATGAAAATAGGATTTATAGTTTAAGAATTGAATGTGGACCACAGTATCCAGATGAACCACCAAGTGTCAGATTTATTTCAAGGATCAGAATGACAGGAGTAAATGAAAATACTGGAGTGGTGAGTACTATTTTAAAATTAATTAATTAATTTTAATATAAAAGAATATTCAAACATGAAACGATTAGATGATAGGACTATTTGGTAGTTAATTCTATTTTCTGTTTTATTCTATGTAATTTTCCTCTTTTTCATCCTGTTTTGATACCATAATATATGAAGAAAGAAAGTAATGTAAATACAGTACAGATTGTTCAGTGTATGTAAATTTGACTTTACATAAAATATTTTCCATAATTTTGTTTTTATTTTTTCAGCTATGTAGCAAAAATAGTTATTGTATTTGTAGGTAACAATTAGTTTACATTAAAACTTCATATTATTTGATTTATTTATATTTTTGTGTATTTATTTATTGATTTTAAGGATATATATTATTGGTATGATATTGTTCCATGTGGCATTGTCTTATTTTCAGTTAGAAAAAAATATGGTGCCGTAATGTTGTATAGATGCAATCAGTGTAAGTTTTTAATCCAGTATTTTTGTTAAATATTATTTTTCCAATTTACATAAAATTTGATGTGTGTTAAAGTTCTGAAAAACGTAACCTTTACGTAAGTTGAGAATTGCTGTATCATTATAAATCAAGAATAAAAATAAAGAATAAATTACAAGCCTTCTAAGCAGTTGAAATTTATTAAAAATTTAATATCAATAGTAATGTTTTCAGCTGTTATGCTTTCATCAGTTGCTAGTCAAATTTAAGTTTGTAACATAAAGAATTCTGCCTCTATATCATTTTTAAAAATATACCAATTTTAAAGAGAGATTTTAAATATCGTTGATTTTTTTATCTAGAAATATCTAAATACTATATACTAATGCATTTAATGGCCTAAAATATAATAATATCAATTGAATTTTTAGGTAGTTTCTTTATATAAAACGATCACAAGCATGCATCCAGGCTTATCATTACATGTTATCTTCCCCCTTTTTTTAATCCTATAAATATCTTGCAGATGGTAATGCAAAAGATCTAAATATAAAAATATTCTCTCTTGCATACCATCTACAGGTAGAACTTAACTGTTCCAGAGGGTTAGGTTGTTGTTCTTAAATTTTATTAACTTTATGATCTACTACTACTACTACTACTTACCATTTTTTCTTCTTCTATATCTTACTAACTTTGATTGCTTTTGCCTTGTATAATCTTATATATTGGGGTCACCAAACTTTTAGGTTCTGAGATGACACATTGCTGAAATTAATGATAATGATCTACCAGGATGATTGTTATTAATTATCAAAATGGGAAAGTTAAAATAATAAAAATTTAAAATGAATATGCAATTTTATTTTATACATTTTTTTTAAATAACAGCACACAAATAGTAGCTGAAATATATTTTGCACAAATAATATACAGTAAGTGCCGCTTATTAGAATCACATTGGTCATAGCCATTTTGATTCTAATAACCTGCAATTCTATAATGCGGCGATTTTATTACTGCATTCGTTTTGCGACCTACTTTAGTGTTATAGGAAAATAAAAGACATAGTACAGTATTTTTAGACATTTTTATTTAAAAAATCAATTATTTTTGTTTGATTCAAATTATTTTCAAAAAAAATTATTAATTTTGCTCCTAATTTTGCTGTTGCATCTCGTTGCAATACTAAATTTAAATTTAATTCCTCGTATCTTTGCAAAATTTTTACCTTTTCGTCTAAAGTCACATCTTTGCGTTTGGAAGTTATCGGTAAATTGTACCTCAAATATAGGTACAGTACAATAATACAGTACAGCACAATAATAATAAAATCAAAACCAAAATTGAAATTGCTCCGGACACTAGCTGACTTTCAGCACCCCCTGAGAAAACTCTCTTCCCTTTATTTTTATTCTCTCAACAGTAGCAAATTGTTCGTAACAAAAATTTTTAAGTTTAATTTGATTGGAGAGTTGTTCGCTGTCGAAATTTCCTGAGTTTTAAGAATCGATAGGTTATATTAGAGTGTTTGTTGGGTGATTTTTTTTCTGCTAACGGACTAGGTTGATTCCATAAACGGAAAACATGATTCTAATAAACGAAAATAAAAGCATTGAATTTGCTGATTTATTTCCGTTCTACTAAATTTGATTCTATTACACGGCTGATTCTATTAACCAGTGATTCCAATATCCGGCACTTACTGTATATAAACATGATATAAGAACAGAGGAATTTATAAAATAAATCAACTCAAAAAAATTAACTATAAGTAGATCATAATTAAAACTTTTCAAAAATGATCCTACAACTTGGCACTGCATATTTGTAGCAAGTTTTTCATATTATGACTCAAAGAGTTTATTTGCAATTTGCAAACATGCTAATCAAAATTCTGATACCAAATGAGAAAGATGTTTTGAACTGAAGAGAATGCAGTTCATACAGAATAAGTGGAACTTAAAAATTAATAAAGATATACCACTCTCCACATATCTGGATATTTTTGTTTGTAAAGTAAATTTCAAAACTTAGTATTGAACATTTACTAGTGTTCTTATGCAAGCAGCAGAATTTCATTTTGGATTATTATGACAATACTGTATATAGGAAATGCATACTTATAAATCAACCAAACTTTTGTTTATTCTTGAATTTAAGTTCCAATTAATCATTATTATTATTATTTCATATCTGGTTTTATCTGACAATTTATTCTATTTTCATTATAGTAATCCAAAATATAAGCATTTATTAAATAGGCCTAATAAATTGAAAATACTAAATGATACAGCATATCAACAAGATTTTCCATTAGATGGATTGTGATGGATAAAATTTATTTCCAAGAGATCACAGGTGATATCTTGGTATAATAATGGATTATAAATGGCTGTGTAGGGAACAGATTGGTTGACTTCTTGGCCATCTGTGTTGTGTGTGTGTATATATATATATAATTCATAAGCATTGATTTTTCTGCTAGGTCTGTGGTTATGACTTATTTATTTTTGTCCTCCTTGTGAGTCTATTCTAATTCCTAAATTCTTATTTGTGCTGCTTATTGTACTCTCTCTATGATCAGATTTTCAGCTTTCCAAAGGACCTTATATACTTCAAATGTCATCTGGCATAGAATATTTAGATTATGGGTCTAAAATATATCCTACAGTTTTTCTTTACTTCAAGTTGGTTTTTGTCATTTTTAATGGAATTAATTATACTCTACAATTCTATAGAACAATTTTATCTTAATAATTTTCTTCATAATAAATAACTGCTTGATCTCTTAACATACTACTATCTCTTATCCTTTTTTTTTTTACTTTCTTTTTGATATTCCTTGTTCCTTTCTTTTTAACTTCTTCCAATAATTTATCATATTTTTGTTATGCATACCTTGCTTTACGGCACTTTGCTTTTCAGTGCTTCTCAATTGAAGGGTTTGGTGCAAAAAACCAGTTAAGTCCACTTTTAGTTGAAAATGAGTTATTGTATGAATCAAATATAAAAACATAGTGATAACTTATGATTCAAGTTTGGTTTATATTTTGTTGTCATGTTATTTACGTCCTCTTTCACAAGTTATATGTCAAATTTTATATATTTGATACAAAAACCAAGGTAAGTCCAAATACATATTCATATTCTCGAAATGTGCTTTTTGTGACTTAACTGGTTCTTGCACCAAACCCTTCAATTTTATTCCATATTTTATATTATATGTCAAAATAATCCCTAGAATAGGTATATAAAACATACAGTAAATTAACACATAGTTGGACCAGGCCTAGAGCCATCCTGAAAAACTGAAGGGGTGAACTCTAGAATCGAACCTGGATCTTCCAGGATGATATACTAATGCATTAACATGCAGCCATTTGTCCAAGTTTTCTAGGTTTAATTCTATTGTGCACTTAATGAACAATAGTATAAATATGCTTTTAGGCATATGCATTAGCAAATGAAAAAAGGCTGTGATTCACTTAACAGTGAAATTTTTTTTAAGTGGTGGTCTGGAACCTAACCACTGCAATGATGAGCCTGTATTCATATTCTTGCTTAATTATCTAGTTCAGTTTTTTCTTTTTGGTTTTAACTATGTTGCAGTGGGACTTTAATCTTCCTAACAATGTTTTAATTCTGGTTTTCGTGTAATTAGCCTACTCCTTTCACCAATTGAATATCAAAAATTTTTTCTCTATTTGTACTTAGAGATAGCAATTAAAAGGGCAGATTATAAGATCAGAGTGTACAGAAAGAAAACATACATCTTAAATAAGCAATAATACTGGCATATTTGAATAAAAAATATATCAGTACTGTTATGTTTGTTTTATTATTTTTGATTTTTCATACTCTTATGTAGTAAAAACTGAGGACTCAAAAATATTTTAACTGAGATTGCTTCCCTGGATAGAAGCAGTTCATATGCTGATTTATTTGATATAATCTTAGGTTTAAACATTCAACCAGTTTTTCTAATGCAGGTAGGCCTCGATTAGTGCGAATAATGGGTCCCACGAATTTCTCGTATTATTCGAATTTGCACTAATCAAAGTATTAACTATATGTAAAATATGGTAATTGGTTCTTGCTTTCTGAGATTCCGGCCATTAGCTAACCTCGCAGATGAATAACCACAATACTGACTGTTTTAGAAATATTTATTTTCATATTTTACATCGTTGTTCATCAT
>AYEL01057007.1:0-21756 GCA_000484575.1 Olivierus martensii | reverse complement strand
AACGCTCACAAACTTTACAGCATGCATTTAAAGCAAACCTGATTTGCAAATTCCGAGTGGAGCTACTAGCGCCACACTTATGCGAAAAGCGCGAAATTTGAATCGATGTCATCTTTCAGATGTATAAACACGCCTACCAAATTTTGTTTATCTAACACAAGTCATTCTTGGTGTTGGGATTTTTTTTTCCGTCAGTGTAGTACTGTACATTGCATATACTGTAATTATTTGTAAGTACTCTAATACATGTTAAATAAGATGTCTTTAAACAGAAAAAGACATAAATCAAGTATGAAAATGTTGGGAAGAAAGGTTTGCAGGAACCTAATTAGCTCTATTTTTCCCATAGGCACAATGATTCGGTATTCACGAAAAATTTACAGAATGTAACTACCGCGAATAACGAGAATCGACTGTAGACTGTAGTAACAAGAAATGGATTAATCATAAAATTATTTTACTTCTATATGGTCATCTTACTGATTATTCTCTCTAAATACAGACTATATAGAATATACCCACGAGTCTTCTTTGGATGGATCCTGGAGTATGAAGCCTTCTATTAAGAAAATAGTCCATTTTAAAGACTGCTAGGCAAAGATTTCAGCATGCAGTAGCCAATAGCCAGCAGTATGTCTTTCCTAATACAAAAACTGTTATTAACCAAAATGTATTGATGTTTTAAAATTTAAATTAAAAAAATATCAATACATTTGTGATTATTGCTTATGCATTGATGCTTTCTTTGTTTAGAGTTTGCAGCATCACTAATGTCTTGCCTTCTCAAAACTTATTATTTTTCAAATCATGATGCAAATTAGCATAATGTTGATTAATTTTCCTAACCTGAGGAAGACTTCATGCACAATTTCTGGTTTTTCCGGTTGCTGATTACCCTGTATTACCCATTACCAAACTGACACGAACTAGAAAATAGTTTGTTTATGAAAATTTATAAAAGTTATTTCACAAATTTCATGAAATTTATTAAATATTCACATAATAATTTACACTGTGATATATGCACCCCATTCTCCACATTTCAGAGAGAATTCTTCTGCATATTTGATTTTCAAATCTGCATCTACAAATATGACATCTATTGCTTCATTAACAGTCAACATAGTTCTGGAAAGACTAGACTATACAGTAGATCATACTTAATGTTGGCACTTAACAATATACACACACTTGGAGGGAAGGCTAAGTCAGTTAATTGGCACAGCAACACTTGTTGCTCAAGAAAAATGCATAGAAAATGGTGAAAAAAGTCAAAGTGATGTTCCCATTTCTTTGTTTGAGAGTTCAAACTCTCTTTTAAAATCCCAACAACTTAATGGGAGATATGCTATACAATTCAAATGTTATGGACAATTTTTGCTGTCAGAACTCACTTTGACTAAGTCTTGAATCAAATAATGCATTCTGATTATTGTTTCTCAATGAGAAACAATGTAAAAAATTCAGTCTCTATGTCAATATTTAATATTTATGGACTCTTATTGCTTTCATCAATTTCTTTCAAGAGTTCGTGGTATTCTTTAGAAGTGAGTTCAACATCACTAGCTTCACGTTTTCTTCTTCTTAAATCATCTTGACTGGTGACTTCTATACACAAAACAATAAATGAATTATTACAAGAATATTTTTCTTGGTCAAGTAACTTGTTCCTTAATAATGAGCTGGCAAGTCCAACTTTTCCTAAGCTGCCAGAATTCCAAGCATCACAGTATGATTCCATTGCTCTAACTCCAAGTCTATCTGCTCCATGCCATACTAATTTCTGAGGCCTTTGAAATAATAATAATAATGATGATTTGATCATTTCAAAATAAAATTTAAAATTAATATTATTATTAATTACCAAGTGTTATCTGAAAGGATATTCCTGCCATCAAAAGAATAAATACGTGGAGGATAGGGAAAACTTCCACCTTCTCCTGTGAAAAGATCTTTCCAAGAATTAAAGATTACTTCTCCCTATTGAAAATATTTTGATTAATTTATTATTATTTAAATTCAAATATGCAGAAAAATTTAAATTAATTTTTAATACCTTAATATTGACAACAGGAAGATTTGCATCTCTAAATCTTACTATACTTTCTAAATTTTGTACTCTTGATGTCAGAAAAGCCCGGAATGTTCCTCGAAGATTTGCTCTACGAGACTGTCTATAACATTCATAATCAGCACCTCTGACTCCATGCATGTCTCCAGTATAAGGTTGATTTAATGCTGCCATGCGTAACTATTAATTAAATTTCAAATTTTTATAGAAAACCACATTTTATTATTTCTCCATATTGAATTTTTACAATTTAAAGAGAATATATAAATATAAGAATTTTATAATAGAGTTTAGAGAATATTGCAATGGTAATCAATAAAGATTATTAAAACTGTTATAGAACAATCGTGCCTGTTTGTTTTAAACTGAAAATTCAACAAACACCAAAGTTTAAACTCTTTTCAGCATTTATTAAATTTATATTTGTAGTAAAAAAATAACTCAATATAATAATTGCAAATTTGTATTTCAAAAATACTTATATCTTAAATTTGAAATATTAAATCATCTTTAGAGTTTGCACTTTAACAGATGGAGCATCTTACTATGATATTTTTAATTTAAAACTAATTTTAACAATTTTTGAATTACCTGATATATCATTATGTTAAACATTCACACTTCTGAGTTTTTTTCCTATTTTTTAAATGGTGTAATCCTGTAATTACTAAAATTTAATCTTTACTGAAAATGACTTTTTCTATTACTTTGACAAAGTCATCTTTAATGACTTATCTTGATGACAATATCTCAGAAGTTTAAGTTTCTATATTTTAATATAATTGAAACAATGAAATTAAAATACACTACCTTCCAAAAGTTAAGCACAGGTAAGAATATTGGATAGAACTGGTAAAGTGTTCAATCAATTTACTTCAAAATTTAGACAGTTATCATGTAAGCAACAATACTCTCAAAACAAATAATGACAAATCAATACTCACATTAGTAAGATTAGTAAGGATAAAATGATTACAAGATGTTTCTCATCATGACTCATGATGGAATGCATACAAACAATACAAAATAATGATTTAATATGGAATATGTCTTCCTGAGGCATGAATGCATGCTTGAAAACAATGATTCATGCTTTCAATGAGATGATCAAGTTGTTCTGAAAGCAATAATTGCTATTCTTCTTCAAGAGCACTGGCAGTCCTTGGAATATGCTGGAAGATTGTTGGTGAGCAACTACAGCTCTTCCGAGAACATCCTACATATGCTCTATAGGATTAAGGTCAGGGAACCATGCTGGTAAGCACATCCGTTGTATACCTTGCTCAAGAAATATTCATCCACCAGTTGTGCTCTGTGTAGGTAGGCATTATCATATGTTAGAAGAAAGTGTGGACTTACTGCATCTCCATAAGGTCTGACATAGGGATCAAGAACTTCATTCCAATATCTCAGTGCTGTCACACTGCATTGCAAATAAATGAAGATTGGTGCATCCACCAAATGAAAAGCCAGCTCACACTGTCATACCTTCACATTGAAAAATACCTATTGGTTGTAATTATCTTCAAATTTGCATTTCATGCTTAACTTTTGGAGGGCAGTATATATGGCATTAAAGTCAACTTTAATAACTGAACATTATTACTAATTAATTCAATAAATTTTTAGTAGGGAACAGACTGAATAATTATCTTATAAGTCTCTTTCTATTGTATAATAATTTAAAATATCATTTAAAATAAATTATTATGGAAAGTTATTCACCACTAGTATTTGAACTAACTGTTAGATTAGTTATTGATAATTTTGAATAGTTGACTTTGCAATCTGTTATATTTTGTTGATTGTAGAATTTTTTCATTATCTGTTATATCTAAAAAGGTACATTAAATGTTCATTTTTTCATTCAATCTTTATTCCACTAAGTTCAAAGAAAAATTAAATTTAATAAAGCATACCTTTCTCCTTATCTATGCATTTAATAAAGAAAAATATTTTTATATTAAATTGTTTTTTAAATACTATTTTCAGTTATTATGTTAAATTATAAATTGCTATCTTACTCTGGGTGGTTTATCTAATTTCAAACTTTCTACTGCTGGGCTTAATGGTCCAAATGTGGTTGTGCTTGGCTGTAAAAGATATTTTGAAAATAAAATTTCAAAATATTATAAATTTCTTTAAATTAAATATCACATTTATAATAATGAATTTAAAAAGAAAAGTTTACCGTAGTTGTTACTGAAGGCAAAGGAACTAAGAATCCCAACTAAATAAAATAAAATAGTAGAAAATAAATAATATTTTCATATTAATTCAATAACATTAATATATTTATTTTAGAATGCAAAAGAAATATCTAATAATTTGAAACTATTAGTCAAATGTATTGGGTTGTTGCAAATAAAATGGTTGATTTTAAGGACAATTGAAAAAGAAGAGAATAAAAAGAAGAATAATACCTATTTAATCAAAGTAATCTTCAGCAGCATCAATGTTTTGTTGCCAATGTATAGCAAGGTCATTTATACCACATTTGTAAAAATCAGTGACTCTGGAAGTGATGAAGTCTTCCATTGCCTGATAAATTGATGCATCATTAGCAAACATTTCTTGGACAAAAAAATAGGTCAAATGCCAGAAAAAATGGTAATCTGTTGGGGAAATGTCAGGAGAGTATGGAGGATGAGGCACAATTTCATATCCTAAACTGTTGATTTGCTGTATGGTTGACATTGCCATATGTGGTTGGGCATTATTCTGAAGCAATAGGACTCCATGTCTATTCACAAGTGCTGGTTGCTTAAGGCACAATTTGTCATGCATTTGTCACATATCTATACAATATTGAGCTGCATTTATCATTTCTCCTTATGGAAGGAATGAGTAGTGAATAACACCAGCAGAAGACCACCATACAGTAAACTGATATGTTTTTACCTGTGGCAATCGAAAATAAATGTTGAGACACACAAATGAACAACATGTAACAAGTTCTAATTTTCTATCTCAGAGGTGATATAAGACAACAATTGTCCCAAGAAACTAGGACGACATGAGTACTGACTCGAATGGAAAACAAGACGAGAGAAAGAGAGAGAGAGAGTGACAGTGACTGAATGCAATGATGCCAGGACAAGTTCTCCCACAGAGACTGGCAGGGTGCACCCAACCCTAAAAGCACTTAACTGTTGACACACCCTTGCATCATCTTCATGACTTCCTATAGTGGCAATCTGGATGCACTTGACTTTATTGGCCACCACCCAATCTTAAAGGCAATAATACTTTCTTTTTAACTGTTGACATACCCTTGCACTTAACTTTACTGGACATAACATAAACATCATCTTTGGATGCAAAGCTGCCTTTGGAGTTCTTCCTGGAGTGTCTTCCACTCCCAACCACTGTGACAAACATGTATGATTATTATAGAATATTCATTTCTTATCCACAGTCAAAATTTGTTGCAAAAGCCTTTTTTCTTTACTTCTTTAAGGTTCTGTTTTGTTTTCATCAATGAGTTCATGAAGCATCCATTTGTTGAGCTTCCTTACTTTTCCTATTATTGCCAAGTGCCGTGAAACAGTTGAAAAGTGTACATTTTAGTGTCTGGGCCATCTCTCGTACAGTCTGTCGTGGATCTGATTTGATTACATCCTTTAATTCATTCAAATCAATGGAGGAAGGATGATGGCCATGGATTCATTTTGTCGCCTCAAATCTCTTGAGCAAAATTTTTCAAACCAGCAGTGAATGGATCTCATTAGTTGTTTCTCCACTGAATGCTTTATTGATGTTTTTATTGCAGCCACTGCAAAATTTTCCAATTTAAACTCATAAAGGTATAGCAACCTTAATTAACTGGGTTCCATGATTGATTTGATGTTGGTAGTATTCAATGTTTAATGCTTATTGAATGAAACAAATACTACAATTGCATCATCCACATGTGATATTGTCACATGATATAAAAAATTTGCATAAACTTCAGCAGTTGCTTTCTTCTGCAACCATTAGAAACTTGATATCATTCAACAGCCATTTCATTTGTAACAACCCATTTCATTTGGAATAACAGCCATTTCATTTGGTTTTTTTAAAGGCCATTGTTATCAATCACTATAGAAACAAATTTTTCATACTCAACAATAATCTTCCATATAACATACTAGCACATGGAATTGTATATAAAACTTTATATTTTTTATTATTTATATACGTCTAAATCCAGTAATAAGGATTTACTGGATTTAGACATATATGAGCGTTATCACTATATTTAACTATCTATCTGCAACAGATATATACCTCTGAGGAAAAGTTTAAGACCCTCCTATTTTGGCTACGTAATTTTCTAAAAGAGTTGCTTATGCATCATCTGGAATTTCACATTTCTAACCCTTATTTGCAATGGTATGCAACATTAATTACTAGCATCTAGAAATGTAAACAAAAGATATTTATTAATATTTAAGGCAAAACTATTAATAAATATTTTTTGTTTTGTGATCATTTGGATACAAACAAGGAATGACTAATTCTTGCAACTGAAAAGAACAGCTGATGAAATATTACATCATCACCTATGCATATCAATCGTATTTGATGCAATCTGTAGCAAATATTGTCTTACAGTTAAGTGAGTCTTGTTTAATGATGTTTCACTATTGCCAGAAAAACTAAATTAATTAAAAAATTACAAATTTGAAGGCAGTGAAATAATATAAAATCCAGTTTTCTTACATTTACCTTCAGAATAAAGAGAAAATGTGGTGGAAACCTATAATTATAGAAAACAAGATAATATTTTATATGAGCACTAACTAAAGTATATAATATTGTATATGAACAAATATATTAATTAAACTATATAGCACACAGGATATTTGATTGGACTGATTGAGTGCAAATGCTTTGGAGGATGCTTACCATTTAGAGGATTGGGGATCTAATTAAAAACCCACCTCTTGGAAAATTTATATGCTAGGTCACTAAAATTTTTGACTTCAGTTAACATCATGAATTTCAGGAAATTAACCCTAATATTATATGAGGATTTACCATATTTAGGTTATTCAGACAATATTTAAAGTTTTAAGGAGTGAATCTTCATTTGAACACCAGTGTATATTAAAATTTTTCATTTCATTTTTTTTATATAAAAATGCATAAGTGCATTACAGAATATGCATAAATGCAAGTTTTTATATAAATTCATATTTTTTCTTAGAAAAAATAATCTTGTAAATTATGACAAATTATTGAAGTATCATTAGAATAAACTTCTTAGACTTTAAATAACTGATTATCATACACTAGCACTTTCAACAGTGAGAAAAAACAATTTTATTTAACACAAACTACTAACGTTTCCAGTTTTTATACCATTTTCAAGTAGAGTTTTATTCACAACGAATTCAAATCAGAAGGACAAAAAATAGAAAAATAAAAAATAATAAAAGATTACAGTTGCTATGGCAACCAAAATTCTTAAAACACATACATTTAACTGCAAATGTTTATAACAACATTGGTAACTAATAAATATAAGGCTTATTACAAACGATAAAGATTAAGCCCTTGATAAAAGCATAAATAAAAATCACATATAAATATGTTCACATCTGTACAACAATAAAGTTCATGGAGGGATGCTCCAAATAAATAGGATCATCTATCAGTGCTCACATTCTTTTCGATTTCCTTCTTTCTTCTTCTCCTAAGGCATACTTCCAAGCTTGGGGCTGCTCCCAAGCCAACCTGTTGTTTATTAGGAGTTCAGAGTTTCTTCTTAATATTTCGAATGATTCAGTGATTTATCGGTTGTGTGTGCGGGAGTATGGATTTTATTACTTTTGTATGGTCCCATGACATCTCAATGTTCTTAGAATAAGCTTCACTGCAAGAGATGCAGTCATTTTAGCTTGGGCGATATCTTTCTTATGCTCTTCTAATCTCTTTGTTAACATTCTAGCTGTGACCCCAACATATACGGCATTCTGGTTTGTCTGGATGTCTCTGATAGGGATCTTGTACACTCCTCTGCACTCGTATTCTTTAAGCAAGTCTTTATCGTTCCGGAGAATGTTGAATAAAGTTGGAGTCCTTTTAGGTACTATTTTTCTGTTTTTCTTCTTTGCTAAATAAAAACAGAAAAATAGTACCTAAAAGGGCTCCAACTTTATTCAACATTCTCCGGAACGATAAAGACTTGCTTAAAGAATACGAGTGCAGAGGAGTGTACAAGATCCCTATCAGAGACATCCAGACAAACCAGAATGCCGTATATGTTGGGGTCACAGCTAGAATGTTAACAAAGACATTAGAAGAGCATAAGAAGGATATCGCCCAAGCTAAAATGACTACATCTCTTTCAGTGGAAGCTTATTCTAAGAACATTGAGATGTCATGGGACCATACAAAAGTAATAAAATCCATACTCCTGCACACACAACTGATAAATCACTGAATCACTCGAAATATTAAGAAGAAGAAACTCTGAACTCCTAATAAACAACAGGTTGGCTTGGGAGCAGCCCCAAGCTTGGAAGTATGCCTTAGGAGAAGAAGAAAGAAGGAAATCGAAAAGAATGTGAGCACTGATAGATGATCCTATTTATTTGGAGCATCCCTCCATGAACTTTATTGTTGTTCAGATGTGAACGTATTTACAAGTGATTTTTATTTATGCTTTTATCAAGGACTTAATCTTTATTGTTTGTAATAAGCCTTATATTTATTAGTTACCAATGTTATTATAAACATTTACAGTTAAATGTACACGTTTTAAGAACTTTGGTTGCCATACTAACTGTAATCTTTTATTATTTTGTATTTTTCTGTTTTTTGTCCTTCTGATTTGAATTCGTTGTGAATAGAACTCTACTTGAAAATGATGTAAAAGCCGAAAACATTAGTAGTTTGTGTTAAATAAAATTGTTTTTTCTCACTGCTGAAAGTGCTAGTGTTTTGGTAATCAGTTAATTATTGAAGTTCTGTTTATAAAGTTTTATGGTTCCCATCTGTTTAAAGACAATAGATTCATTAAGAATAGAACTAAATTTAGTGCTTATTGAATTAAGTTTTATCTAAATTTTAAATATTCTGATTATCATTTTAAGTTAGTTTCTTAATTAAATTTGAAAAATTGATATAAATGAGAAAAAACACTTACAGGTACATATTGCCATCCTCCACTAACTCGAACAAGTAGTGTTTCTTCATTTAATACAAATGCTAAAGTACCCAATGGACTTATTTCTGATAACCTCAATAATCCCTCCATATTTCTAAATGTTACAGCCTATGAAAATATTTTTAATAAATGATCTTATATTATTGTTAATATTTATTACTTAATAATAAATATTACTTACACCTGGTACAACAGTAGTTTTAGATTCTTCTGATTGACCTGGTGAACCTGGAGGACCTGGAGGCCCAGGAGGTCCTCTTATAAAATTACCGGATGGTGAAGATATTGATTCTCCTGGTAAACCCTATTTAATTAAATTTTAAATAATACATTTAAATTATTCTTATTTAAATCAAACATGAATATTTTAAAAATACAGTATATATTAAATTATATCAATATTAAGCAGATCATAGGTTAACACTAAGCACTGGCTAAAAGTCATTTCACATTTTATTGTGTGCTAGTGTTTTATGACATGTGTGGATGTTGTTTAATATTTCATAAAAATCAATCTATAAATTATAAAGAACAAAATATAATTTATAATTCATATTTTACAAATGTTTCTTGAATACAGAATCCTAAAATTCACAAGAAATTTCTTGTGTTTCTTTATAAGTACTGGAATTTGAAAGTTTAAGATTATCCTAAAATTGTTTTGGTAAAAAAATTCTGCTATTAAGATAGTTATTGTTATGCTGTTTATCTGGGATATTAACACGAGATACAACCATGTTAGCCGCCATCTTATCTCCACACTCAGCGAGTCGTTCCAGAAACAAACTGATATTACACTTGGTAACAAACAACAACTTTTTTTTATTAGAGTGAGAGTTTATATTGGTAACAGTATTTTCGCCGCTCAGCGAGAGTCCGCGAATATCGATTTTGTAGTTACAAATAAATTTCCGCGAATAACGAGAATCGACTGTATTAGAATTGTTGTTATATGATATTTTTATTATAAAACGTGACCATGGAAAATTTTGGCCATAACTCACACGTTAAAATTTCTTAATTTTATCCAACACCACTTGTAATACTCCTAAATATTATCGAGCCACTGATATCAAACGCACTGCGAGACGGTATGGGAATATCAAAGCAACAAATTCGTGCGATTTCGGATTTATGTGAGTATAACAGTTTGAAAAGACCACGCTGGAGTGAATTAATAAAAAAAATAGAATTCGAAAAACTGTGTTATATCGAAACAGCGTTAAGCGGAGTCTTACTGTAAATCTGTAACTGAATAATCATGCGTGTCATTGGATGAAAGATCTGTGACGTCATTGGGTTACGCCATCGATGTGCTACGCTAATTCCGTCTATGTCTGTTCCACTTTGAGATGGCAGTGACGTCACTAAATGAGGTCGTCTAGTGACATAGTACATAATAGAGTATCCTTCCGCCATTAGATATCAAAGTATAAATAGCACATTTTCAATAATTTATCCACTTTTTTATGCATAAACAGTTGAATTAAAAGTTTTCACTAATTAGCCGATAAATCAGAAGTTTTCATCGTCTCTCTGATATTGTTATAAATACACTTTATAAAAATTTTAAATTTTATTAGCGTTTTTTATTTATTTATTATTATTTATTTAAATAGTAATTTTCATGCGATTATGTTCTTTTAAATAGTTTTATTATTTTATTAATACTTAGGAATTTTTTTAATTCTCTCAACACTGCGATGATTGTCGAAAAATTAACAGAATATCTAACATGATTTGGTAATTTTTTATCAAAAGGGCAGTTTTGATCAACGACAGTTATACTTAACCTTTACGGAAAATTTTCGATTAACATAGAATTTTGTTAATACTCTTCGTACGAATATCTATGTGGTGGAGTTAACGGTAAAGTATTGTTCTCGATAATATCGTTGGCATTTGTCTATCAGTAGAAAACTTATGGAGCATTCATTACAGAAAAAATAATGATGTGCTTAAATGCGAATGGCAAATTCAGTAAAATCTTCACATCTACTTAAACGATCTTTCATGGCTTTGTTTCAAATACTTGTTTGGTGTCGATACTTCGCCTTCATTCATTTCCTTCCTGATTTTGTAAACAATCCTTACTGACAGGCCGGTTAATTTCATTACCAAATCTACGATGTAAATTGTTGATTTATCCGGATTCAGTTCTACTAATCTACGTTAAGTATAATCTGCTTCGCTTAACTATAAAGAATTCTTTCGCATAGCTCACATTATTCTTCACGTAAAAATAAGATGCCATCTTGCTTTTAGAATAATCTCGAATACGAATATTCTCGATTACGGAATTTTTTATTTTTTTAATTTCATCTGTTTTTGTCCTCAGATTTTTTATAATATCGAGGATAAAAATACGAATTACGATTGCAATGAGACTGAAACTTTATACATGAAAGTATTTTGATCAGTATTTCTCGCGGACGAACTATAACCGCTTCATTCTAAAGTACTAGATAGGGAAAGTAGCGACACTCCGCCATGTTTGTGCAAAGAGCAGCTTTGTCGTTTGCTAGTAAAACAATAAATTGATATATTTGTACCCTTTTCAAAGAAAGATGACCTGCCTTATATGGTAAAGAGCTTATGGTTTGCAAAGGTCAAGTCATCCAATAGAATAGCCGGTTTTTGTTTCATTCATCCAATAGCAGTTTACTCCGCGTGGAAACGCTTCGGCTTTCCACTCTGGAGGACTCAGGTTCGAGTCTCGGGTCCCACCCCTTGAAAATATTTATCATGGGGTCCGGGCCAGGCCCGTCAATCCCCGTCCTCCACAATCCGGCTGACCCCTCCGCAGGGGTTGGCAGCCTGTGGAAGGGCTTGTTTCGCCCCATCACTTAGTATTCTCCCTGAATGAAAAGTGGCGTCATCTGTTAACAAAAAAATAGCAGTTTTCTTTTTATCATCGGTAACAATTTGAAATGTTTATCATCTTTTAAAAAATTGTCGAATTAATACTTCATATTTCGCGGTTGCGCTATTAAATATTAAACTAAATCTCTAATCGAGATATATTTGTACCCTTTTCAAAGAAAGATGACCTGCCTTATATGGTAAAGAGCTTATGGTTTGCAAAGGTCAAGTCATCCAATAGAATAGCCGGTTTTTGTTTCATTCATCCAATAGCAGTTTACTCCGCGTGGAAACGCCCTTCCATATCTAGTTCTGGAAATTTCTGGAGGTTTCCACAATAGCATTATCTTTCTGTTCAATTTGCATAGAAAGCCATATTAATACACATGCAATTCAGATAAATGTATAGTATAATAACAGAGTACACACTAAATGAAATGACCGCCATAGCCATATTATGGTGTTCCTCATGCAAATATTGCTGCTGCAGCTCAACTTTATCAGGAAAGACATCTCTCAGCAAGAACACAGATCTGTCATACGTCAATTCCTTGAAATGCTCAGATCAAGTCACCCACAAATAGCAACTGATGAGGCCACAATAACTTTCATTCTTGCATAATAATAGTAGTAGATTTTCAAGATTGCATCATTATTGCTTGTGCAGAGATTTCTACTGATACTCTAAAAGCTGTGAGGAACTCCATTAAAACATTATGCTCAAGTGTACTTGAGTGCTGGTGGAAGACATTTTGAACACATCCTTGATTAGTTTTTGCTTATTGATTAGGCTCTGTGTTTTCAATTTATTGATTTGGGATATTATGTTTTGATGTTAGCTTGTTATTTATTTGTCAGAAAAAAATGTCAACTGTTTGCATGTAAAAATGTTTTCATTTTATTTTTGGGTGAACTATTCATCTGATTTTGATGAAGTTTTTTAATGTATTCAGAATTGAATGCTAAACAAGTTTGTAATTGGAAATTTTTCCTTATCTGCTTACAGTTTATGAGATAGGATTTGCAACTATACTCATTTGCATAATCAACTCATTTGAAGGTCACCATCAGGTAGCCCATCATGACTTCCTATTTGTTGGCATTAACAGATTTTTGAAATCTATGATAATTATCAAGTTATTTGGAGCCGTACAGACTTTTCTTCTACCCTATATATTATTTTATTATTGTTTGTTTTTGTTATGTTAAATAAAACTTCTGATAAAAAGATCTTTCAGGCTATTTTATTCTATTTATCAAAATCATTAGTGTTGAATTTTACTATTCAATACCTACTATTAAAATTCTATATTATTAGTGATAAAATTATGAAAAAGTACAAATTTATTAATAAATTAAATTTTTAAAATTTTACATATAAAAAAAAGAAACAGGCTCAAATATTGATGATATTTTTTTGTATTGTGAAGAAGCTATTTAGATAAATTCAACTTTTTATCATCATTAAGATTATTATTATAGATAAAACTCAAACTCAACTTGAAAATTTGTTTTTGCACATCTCTAATTTTTTATGATTTTCTTGCTTATTCTCTTTACTGATTATATCAAATATTTTTTCATATAAAATTTATTGCGTACACTATTGATTTTAAGATAAAATTTCCTTCCACTTTAACTATAGTATCCAGTATCAAATCTTGTCTTGGCATATACTGATAATATGAATAGCCATAATGTACCTACTGCATTTTTCAAAAGGTTCTGTAATTATATAAAACTATTTATCTGCTTAAAACAATGCATATTAATATATATGCATAAATGATTGCATATTACTCCACAGAAGTGTAAATCTCAATTATATTTTTTATCTATATAAAAATCTGAATTATGATAGTATTTTGTCTTTCTTTTGGAATATGCTAAATCTATCCAATGTGTTTTTAAATAGGTGAATTATTTTGTCTCTTAATTTTATTAAAATAATATCATAACAAAATCCATAATTAATGAATTTTTAACAGAGAATTAAAAATATTAATACTGATTTTTTGAAAATTGGATTTATTTTTATAAATAATTTAGCAGAATGAAATTCTTTGAGAATTATATAAATTTAACATCATACTAAAGCATTTATCTACTATCTTACAGAATTTGGATTCAATTTTAGATCCCATATCTCCAGGGTCGGATTTACTTATAGGCCGAGTCCTAGGGCCCTGTGATTCTAAGGGCCCCAAAACTATCAATCAGTTTTCAACTTTTATAAACTTTTAATAAGAAAAAAAGGGTTTTTATTAAAGTGCTAGATAGAAAGTAAAATTTTAAAGGTTTCTTCAACTTTTATAAACTTTTAATAAGAAAAAATGGATTTTTATTAAAGAACTAGATAGAAAGTAAAATTTTAAAGACTTTTATAAACTTTTAATAAGAAAAAATGGGTTTTTATTAAAGTGATAGATAGAAAGTAAAATTTTAAAGGTAAACTTTTAATAAGAAAAAATGGGTTTTTATTAAAGTGCTAGATAGATGTAAAATTTTAAAGGTTCCTTATAAGTTATAAGGAGCCTTTAAAATTAAACGAAAAAATGGGTTTTTATTAAAGTGCTAGATAGAAATTAAAATTTTAATGGTTCACTTATAAGTTACTGTATAAGTGAATCATTAAAATTAACGTAGCTGATTTGAATTTTTAGGGGCCCCAAAGCCTTGCTCGTCCTAGGACCCCCAAAAATGCAAACCCAGCTCTGCATATTTCCAGTTTTCTAGGAAGAATCTGGAACTAGCCCTTTGAACCCCAATCTTCTAGTTGACTCTGTCATGGTTGGACAGCCTGCAATGGGTTCTAAAAGTGGCCACTTCCAAATATATTTCTCATGTGATTAAAATCAATCAATGAATCAACATAAATTTAAGACAATATCTGATAAAAATTTTATAATTTTTATCTAATAAATAAAACTACAATGATTGTGAAGTTTATTTGTCATATTAGGCCTAAATTCAAAGATCATATAGCACTTAACAGCTTTAAAATTCAAAGTCAAATGGAAAGAAAAAGAATAAATAGATAATTATTATTATAAATTATTATATTACTGTATGCATAATTATATTTATATTATTGCTTTTGGAATATTTTAAGATTGATAAGTAAAATAATGGTGATTTTTTGATACCCAAGAACCAATTAGAAATTTTTACATTGGAATTAATAGGAAATGAGTTTCCAATTTATGAATTTTCACTGAACAAACAGTTTTTAAGATCCCAATTATCTTTATAAATTGAAAGATGCTATAAATACTTTATATTTTTTTTATAAATACTTGATATTAGATAATTATTACATATATCCTGGCTTGTAGGTAATCTATATTCTGTATTTGTCATATAATGTACAGTAGTTCTTAATTTTATTATAATAAATATTACAATTTAAAGAAAGTTTCTAACTTAAAATATTATATAAGTATTAATTAAATCATAATAGAAATTAAGATTTATCAAGTTTATTACTTTACATTCAAAAATTATCCATTTTTTTGATAATATGATTCAAATTTGCATCTTATAAATGACAATCTCTTACAAATATACTTATAATTAAACGAATGAATCATTTAATTAATCTTTCACTTTTTTTAATTATCAGTGAAAATTTGGTCTGTCAATCTTATAGTAAAGATATAAATAGTATATGCATTATAATTCACCACCAAAACACTATAAGCAACAAAGTTTAAAAAACGTTAAATAATTTATTAAGAAACAGTTTTGATCCTATAATGAATCCTCTTCAGCTTACATGAAACTGAATTGAATAGATTTAAATAGAATTCAAACAAATATTTTAACATATAGTTTAAAGCTTGTTACATAAGAATTTTTTTTTACATTAATAAAATTTATCTATATTACTTATAAAATACAGATTTTTTGTGTGTGTGTGTGTGTGTGTCAGTATCTTTATATCATATCTTTTCATTGGATGTTTTATTATAAAGGGAATTTTATGTTGAATTTGCAGCTAAGTTAAGCCTGTTCTATATCCATAATTACAACTGTGACATATTACATATCTCAAATGAAATTTGTTTATATATTATCACACAAAGAAATTATATACAGAAAACTCATTTTATTGTCAAGTTATCCTATTCATCATGATGTAAACTACTATATGTTTATCCAATATTATATAATAATACTAAGTAATAGAAGATACATTTTAAGCTTCCTTGTAGCACAGCCTTTATTAAAACATCTTTTCGCATTGCAACGACTTAACAATCACTAAAATATAAATCCCAAAAATTATTTCTCAAAAATCTTAAAGCAGTTAACCGTGGTATTTAAGATGCATTTTGGCTTAGCGCCCTCTTCAATTGTACAACCCATGTTAACTGCAAAAATTTACATAAATTTACTTTAAAAAAACCACAAATTATTTAACATATTTCAATTTAAAATTTGTGGTTTTTTTTAAAGTAAATTTATGTAAATTTTTGCAGTTAACATGGGTTGTACAACTGAAGAAGGTGCTAAGCCAAAATGCATCTTAAATACCATGGTTAATTGCTTTAAGATTTTTTAGAAATAATTTTTGGGATTTATATTTTAGTGATTGTTAAGTCGTTACGATGTAAAATGATATTTTAATAAAGGCTGTGTTACAAGGAAGCCTAAAATGAATCTTGTATCTTACAATATACATCTCCTTAATATCAAGTGAATACTAAGTAATATTTAAAATCATGCAAAAAGGAGTAATATATACAAATTTTTTATTTGTTGCAATTTTAAATGAAATTTTCATTTAAAATTGCACTTTGCATAAAATCATTAAGACGAAAACTGATAGAAGCTACAATCATCACTGGTTGTTCAATTGGAGAAATAGTTTTCATTCTAAGTATACCTTTGATTCCAACAGATTTTCCTGTCCAATTTAAAAGACTGCAATTTCCTATAAAGGTTTGTTTTGCAATGACTATTAACAAAGCACAGGGACAGTCCTTAGGGGAAGTTGCAGGTGTTGATTTAAATATTGATTGTTTCAGCCGGATGGCCGAGTGGTCTTGCGTTGGCATGCCATGCAGGAGGACCCGAGTTCACATCTTGGATGCGGATTCTCCTGACAAGTTTTTCAGGATGGTGAGCCCAGCCTGGCATCCCCGTCCTTCACCATCTAGTCCCCCTCCACGAGTGTGGATGCAGTCCATGGTTGGAACTAGCCCCGCCCCTTAGTAATATTTGATTGGAAAGGGGCATAAAAATGCAAAAAAAATAAAAAATACTGATTGTTTTTCCTATGGCTAAGTGTATGTCACCTTTTCAAGAGCTGGAGAAGCAAAAAATTTAGATATCCATACACAAAATCAACAAGTAATGAATATATAGTTTATAAAGAAGCATTATGAGAGCACTAATATAATTATTTTTTATTAAATCCGTATTGTTGTTATTAATTTTATAATTATCAAATTCTGTACAACTTGACAGTTCCCTTACACAAACTCCAGTAACCTTTCCAGAAACATCACTCTCAAAAGAGAAAAAACTCATCCTAAACAATTTAAAAAGGAGAGCATCTTTGAAATACATTATTGAATTTAAATAGTAATATGCAGATTAGATACAAAATAGACGATTATCAATGAATGTCAACAATGCACTCTTCCTTGACTGTGTTATAATTTTTTCATCATCCCTGATTTACATAAAAATACGTTTTAAGTTTACATATTACTCTTTCCTTTAAGTCACCTATTTTTACTTAACAAATATATATTATTATTATCTAAAAAAAGGAATATTATTATTTTTCTATTTTATACATAAAAACTAATTTCTCATATGGAGTCAATGTCATGATGGCATTGTTTATTATATGATTACATATATGATATATTGTATATATAATCATATAATAAACAATATATTGTATGTTGATGATATATCATTTATGAAATAAATTTTAAATTGTCTCATTATCAATCAATTATTTTTCAATAATTATTTTTACTATGTGATTTATAAACAAAAACTCAGCAATGCTGGGTATTTTAGCTAGTTTATAAATATAAAAATTAAATTAGTATTATTCTAAAAGTTAATAATATATTAAACTAAACTAAAGTTTTATTAATTAAATTATAAATATAAAAATTAAATTAGTATTATTCTAAAAGTTAATAATATATTAAACTAAAGTTTTATTAATTATAAGTTGTAGTTTGCTGTATATTGCCAAGCTGCAGAAATAGCTGTACTTGGTTGGTCATTAATAACATTTGTATAATTTTTCTTTTCAGCAATTATTATTGCTTCTTCTAAGAACAAATCTTTTTTACTATAAAATGTTTTTATGACCTTTGCTTCTACCCACTCAATATGTAAATTATATTTGTAAAATCTTTTGGTGAGTACAGTATTAAAGTTGCTATTCATTATATCTTCTTGATGTTCTTTAATTCTTTGTGATAAGTTCCTAGAGGTGGCCCCTATGTATTCTTCCTTTTGATTGAATTTTTGTCGATAATAGTGTGAGACCTCCAGGCGTCGCATTATGGGATTTAAGTTGACTTCTCAGGACTTAGTCTTTTGAGTGGTTGTGGGCTTCGCATAGGCCAGACGGGAGAATAACAGAGTGTTCCAGCAGCGAACTGACTCAGACTACAACTTTAACAAAAATTAACATGTTTATTGTGTGGGAGAGAGAGTTCTTTACAAATTATTAGTTATACAAAATCACCTGAGGGGATAAATACCTTATTACAAGAGGATGGTGAAGAATGATCTCTGGCAAACAAAAGAAAGTTCGCTTTCCCTTTTAATTCATTTCAGATTTGAATCTTCTTCTTGATAAAGATGCACAGTCACTGTTAGTTTCTTCCCTTCATAGCAATTTCTTTCTGAAGCTCTTGATTATGGTTCAAGAGAAGGCTTCGTCGGCGATTAGGATAGGATTCGTTCAGCCGCTTTCTTCTATGGTGGTTCCAACTCAATTCCTTGACAATTGCTTCCTTCTGCAGCTGGGATTAGACTGTCTTACTTCCTTAGTGATCTTAACTTGACTCCTCTCAAAGAATTTTTTTCCCAGGTCAGAATTTGACTTTATTTGATCCTTTTCTTGTGAAAACCAATTCAACCTTTGGTCTGTCGCTCTTCAATATCCGAATGTATATTTTCTATTCTATAATTTTACTCTCCCTGTGACATCTACTCTGTAATCCAATTCCTATTGCAACAATTAGTCTTGACTACGACTTTGATTTTATGCGATAGAGAACAAAAGTCTCCTTTTCAGAATATGTTCATTCACTGGTGTAAATTATTATTTCTATTCAACACTGTCCAGAACACTTATAATTGTCATTTTTCCCCATTTAGAACTTACATCTGATCTGGGAAGCAGATGGTAATAATTCACAGGCAACTTCCAAAGGAAGTTATGTCCAACATTCCACAATAGATCACTCTGAGGATCCATCTGGTATCTCAGAGTGCTGATGGTTAATAAAAGGCATATTATCATTACGAAGCTTAGAAAAGATGATGGGATTTCTTTTAGCCACAATAGTGGTTTGCATTTCCTTTCCTATTGTTCTAATTGGTCTTAGCAAAGTTTTATTATAAGCAGTGGTGGATTACTCAATAGGCACAACTAGGCACTAGCCTAGGGCCCCCGATAATTTAGGTCCCTGGAAAATTAATTTTTTTTAATTGAATGATAATAAAAAATGAATTAATAAAGTGGCTTGAAATTTTTATCAACCTAATTTTGAGAAAATTTTAATTTAAAAGTTTTATAGATTAATGTGTATATATATATAATATATATAGCACATTTTGTTCTAATAAGGGCCGCAAAGAATTCTAGTGCCTAGGGCCTCATATGTAATTAATCCGGCACTGATTATATGGTATGATTATATATTTTTATCTTCTTGAATTGGACTGCTATATATGCTATTTATAGGATTTGGTATAATATTAAACTTACAGTTTCTTTGTAAATTTTTGTAATGAAGTTAAACATAGTTAACATGTATAACTATGTTCAACTTCATATAACTACATTACAAAAATTTACAAATAATTTCTTTCTATTCAATTTCATATAACCTAAGAGGATCCATCATAGGATCAAAAACATTCCTCAATAAATTAGTTAAACCTTTTTTAAACTTTACTGCTTATAGTGCTTTGTTATGGTGAATTTATTGTATATAATTTAGCAGAGTTTGTATTAACAGTTGAATATATTCTATACTTAAACAGTTCAGAGTACTTATAGCATAATCAATGAAAATGCATTACAAGTTAAATTTTAATTTTGAAAATGACTTTTATTAAATTCTGTTCACCTCTAAATAATTTTGTAATAATTACTAGATAATCATATTTGTTAAATAACTTTTTTTGGCTATAGAATTTTAAACTTCTCTAATGTTATTGATGATAAAAAGAAATTAATTATAATAATTAAGATCATGAATTGCAATAAGCTAGATATAATTTATACTTAATATTTTTCAGCAATTAGCAAAATTACAATAAATAAAACATGATCCTTCTATTCTATATTAAATTATTTACTTACAGGTGATCCAGGTGGGCCTGGTGGGCCAGGTGGGCCAGGAACTGGAATGAAGCCTCCATTAATTCCTCCAGCAGGTTCTCCTGGTTCTCCCTATTATCATAAAATAAAATTATTATTAAAGTGACAATAAAATAATATATCCAGAATAAATTAACATTACAGAACTTGAAAATAAATTAACAATATTGTGTAGTTAACGATTTTAATAATAAATATACCAATTTCCCTTTTCTTCAAATATAATATGACTTCAATGTAATTCTTTAGTAAGATACAAAAATATTTATTAACACTAAAGTACAGGATGCGCCAGCTAAATCCGGAGAAAATAGACAATTTAATTAAACAAAATTTTATTTAACAAAAAGAATACAATTATCAAAATTATCATTTGCACATTACTTTGGGATGGCCTGGAGAGATGCCACATTAGGATGTCTTGACCTATTAGAGACCCTTTCAACAACGCTCCATACATAATAGTCCAAAGGATTCAAATCTGGACTGTTAGGAGGCCAGAATTCTTTAGACCAAAACATATCCACATTATCTGACAACCAGTTTTGCACTAAATGACTAGTGTGCGCAGGTGTGCCATCCTGCTGGAAGATGTAGAGTCTCCTGGAAGCCACAGTTTCCATCCAAGGTTTCACTATTGTTGTAAGAACATGAAAGTAAACTTCTTTTGTTACAGTTTCCCCCTTTCCAAAGACGTGCGACGGCATGACATCACCTTCACCGGAAACAACAGCTAGGACGTGAACACTGGCTGGAAACTTCGTCCTAGCTATTACTGGGATATCTTCAGGGTCACAGGCAAGCCAACGGTCATTTCTCCAGTTTACTTTGGCATCAACAGTAAAAATTTTCTCTTTAGAAAAAAATCTGATACGTCCTGCAGCTTCATTCTTCATTGAACACAGAAGCAAGTTGCAGCGAGCAACTCTCTTTGTTTTAGCAGCATCAGACAGCATCTGTCGTACTTTTATGACGTAGGACTTGTACCTGCAATTCGATGCATTGTGGTCTCACTCACACCCAATGTTTTTGCCCTGGGTCCTCTGAGATGAGCTCTTGAGCCTTTGGACA
>AYEL01057006.1:0-18265 GCA_000484575.1 Olivierus martensii | reverse complement strand
ACGGAACGTGTCTGTACACGTCGGTGCTGATTCATTACGCTAAATATGAAAGGATTCATAGGAAATACCCTAAGGAACAGTGGCGGCTCGTGGATGATTTTTGTGGGAGGACTGAAAAAAATTATAATAAAATACGTAGCTAAAATACGTAATGCGGACTGCAATGTTTGCAGCCCACGATATACAATCATAAAAACGTATATCACGGGTTACTCCCACTGCTCAATACACTGACTATGCCGTGTGACTCGGTCTGCACTGACTGCAGCCCTGATGAGTACGCAATCTCATACAACGACTCATACAATACGCAACTGACTCACACTGACTGCAGCCCTGATGAGTACGCAATCGCACTGACTCATACATTGTGACTGCAGTCCTGATGAGTACGCAATCGCACTGACTCGTACAATACATGACTGCAGCCCTGATGAGTACGCAATCGCACTGACTCATACAATACAATACAGAGCGCCTATCGAGGTACCTATGTACTACAATTCAAAAATAAATATACTACGAACGGAAAAAATATGTTTTTGTAAAATAATTGTATAGTAATGTAATAGCTATTATAATTTAAAAATGTTTTCATTTTGGTGGGAGGGCTGCAGCCCTTATGGGCGAGCCGCCACTGCTAAGGAATATTTATCGTGCCTGATACGCTACGTGTCTGATACGTTTAGTGTCTGATGATGTGAACGGACCTTTACACTGCTTTCCGCTTTCTAATCAGTGGGACATTCCAACACCCACTTCCGTAGTGAGATCGGTCTTCAGTTAAGACTAGGGTTCGATCAGATCTGAATTCTTCTGAAAAAATCTGGAGGTGTGGACCAAAGAATTGAACTCGAATATTCTATGTGATAAGCGAACGGTCCGTTCGGCCTCCTATCACGTGATTAAATAATGCGATATATAGAGATATTATCAAATAAGGGAATCCCATATTCCTATACAATATAGAATCAGTAGTATACACCTTTTATTTTGAGCTGATTGTGTTTTTAGGAGATTTCAAGTGATCCAAGAAATATCTATCATCCAAATTTCATCGGAAATCAGATAATAATAAATCATATTATAAATTATTAAAGCGTACCGGTATACAAATTTACATTTTTTAAAGATTTAGTTAATTTAATAATAAAAAAAATCGATATTTGTTTTGTTTACAATAAGAAAATTTATCATAATTAACTCAAATTACGATAACTTTCCTCATCCCATCCAAGTATTCTCCAACTATAGAACAGTAATAGGAAAGATAGAAAACATTAATGATAGATTATATTGTGTTTTATATTTTCAGAAAAAACCATATACTTTTGCTATCCCCTGTATTTTCTTCTGTTTTTTTCAAACACAGTAAAACTGCTTATAACTAGCTTAAAGGAACCGGAAAGAATAACTTGTAATAAGCTTAATTCGTTATATCCGAGAACATAAAAAACGTTAAAATTCATATCATTTATTTTATATATGTTTTTACGTGTTAATATTTACCTAACTATTTTTTAAAAACTCCGCAGAGATCATGAAATTTAAATTACTGCAAATTTATTTATTTTTTAATAATAAAAACTGAAATACACTTTATATTTAAATTCAAATATAAAGCATATATTTTCATTATTAATGTTTCAATAATGTAAAATAAAAATTTATACAAGGATGTTCGTTGCCGGAAGCACGTCGTTTATTGTTTTAATAATTTATAAATTAAACGCATTTGTGATACATTTTCTGCTGAACTATTTATTCTCTACATACTGTATTATAAAATACAATTTAAACAATTGATTTTTATAAAAATCTTTTAATTTTGTTTAAAATTAAGAAAAAACTATCGTATTTCCCCAGACCGATTTATAACAATCAGAGAAAAATTTCTATTGTTTATATAATGAGTAAAGATATTTATTGATATTTAGTTACCACTAGCTAAACAAAAAATACAATATATTGATGAATCATGCAATTGGGATAGTGATCTAATAGTGATAGTAAAACTAAGTTTTCAAAGTATGGTTATTGCGCATCTAGGGATGCGCAAGAAATTTTCAGAGATGCGTGGTTTTTGCTAGTCGTAATGAGGCTGAAATGTGTGCTATTATTCTATATTGATAAAAGAAGTGCGTTCTATTCTTTTTTTATTGATAAAGTGTGCGCAATTATAAGTTTTGTGACCACTAATTTATACTTAGGGCGATTGGTGTTTTTATTTTAATTGCATTTCCGTTTCGTCCGTTGTGGAAAAACTGTTGCATTTTTTTCTATCTTTTATTTCGCAATTATAAGTTTTGTGACCACTAATTTATACTTAGGGCGATTGGTGTTTTTATTTTAAATGCATTTCCGTTTCGTCCATTGTGGAAAAACTGTTGCATTTTTTTCTATCTTTTATTTTGCTATTATTCAAACAGCGAGTTATATAAAAAAATCAAAATAAGAAATTTTCTTCTAAAATTCTTCCCAGTGTTGTTAGCAGCTACATACTTTAATAAAAATCAAAACAGGAAAATTACGCGAATTTTCATAACTTCCTTTACTAAATTTTAATAAGAAAATTATATAGACACTATTTTATTGCTAGATACAGTAATTGCAATGTAATTTATAAATTTTGATATTATAAAGGAATATTGTTAAAAGTTGTGTGTGACGCAATTATCTTTTGTTTAATGCTACAATAAACACTATAAAAATAATTAATAATCGCAAAAAGTACACAAAAGAGAAAGTTATTATTACAAAATTTGGGTTTTTTAATTTGATTCTAATTTTGATCGAATCTGGCATATTATATCAGAGGCCAATCAAAATGAAATCAAATCTGACACACTTGTTTCAGATATCGCATCTAAGATATATTATTAAATATAGATGATGTATTTCATCTACTGTAGTTCACATATTTTTACAACAAAAGATAAAAATTGATTTTTACTTTAGATATAAACCGATTTTTCTCGTTATATCCAAGAAACTGGTCGTTAAAAGCGTTACCTTATAGGTAAAAGTACGTAAACCAAATTAGGAATTAGTATCTGCTCATTATACCATGTCCTCTCTATAAACGAGTTTAACTGTACTCAAATACGAAATTTAAAAATGGTATAAACAAAATGCCTGTTTATAATATTTTGCACCGCTCGATTTTCCAGCAGGTTGGATTCACATCCAATTTCATGGAAAACTAAGAACGGTACTATCAAAGCTATGGAAACAAGAATATAGAGATATTGCTAGAAATCCTGCTGAAGAATGTTCTCATGTCACAAGATCTCAAGATGACCATTATCTGCAAATAATTGCTAATCATCATAGATATGCCGTATTCCTGGTTATTTCCGAACTCACTGAAGTTATTGGAACGAAAATTCAAAGGTAATTTCTGACCAGAATGGTAAAGGAAGTAGGCCTTTACAGGTGGCAGCAAGTCCCAAATTCAGTCGGCCGGATTGGCCGCGTGGAAACGCTTCGGCTTTCCACTCTGGAGGACCCGGGTTCGAGTCTCGGGTCCCACCCCTTGAAAATATTTATCATGGGGTCCGGGCCCGGCCCGTCGATCCCCGTCCTCCACAATCCGGCTGACCCCTCCGCAGGGGTGGGCAGCCTGTGGAAGGGCTTGTTTCGCCCCGCCACTTAGTATTCTCTCTGAATGGAAAGTGGCGTCATCTGTTAACAAAAAAAAGTCCCAAATTCAGAAAAGGATGCATTTGAATTAGTATCAACATTTTACTTCTGACTACTAACATATGGAACAAAGTTCTATTCACAGATGAATCAAGACTCACTCATCAATCGGATTCCAAAAAGAATTTTATCTAGAGAGAACATACACAAGATATCAATCACCAAACATTACAGTCAAAAATAATTTTTAAGGTGAAGGTCTATTTATTTGGGCAGAAATCACTATAGCCATACAGATCTGCACATTTTTGAGAGAGGAAATTTGAATAGATAACATTATAGAGATGGATTCTTGAATTATGGGTGCGTTCCAAATCTCATCAGCAAGTCATTAGTGATTAGTCTCTTATGACGTCAGAAATAACTCAACATCAGTTTGTTTCTGGAACAACTTTCTGAGTGTGGAGATAAGATGGCGCTAACATGGTGATGAAGACAATAATGAATGTTATAGCTTCATTAACGTCATTAGAAAGCACTAAAATGTATTTGCCGATAAACAACGACGATGATAATGATTTATTACACTCTCTAACTTAAAATCTTATCATCTAGTGTGAACTACTTTTTCCGCGACATTGAATAAACGGTGCAAACCGGTGTCAACATACGCACCACCTATTCACCTTTTTAACGCAAACTTTCGCCAAGCGTGGTGCTGCCGTCATCCGCCATTATACTCGATAAAAAGTGCTTAGCACAGGCATTCTCTACTTTCTGAAATAATTATTTTTTCCTGATATGGCAACTTATTGTGCTGTTATTGGTTGCACAAATTCATACAGAAAACTAAAGTGGAAGCTGGAATAGTGTACTGAACATGAGAATAAATTACATGAAGAATGTGAATTTTGGTACCATTCAAGGGTACAATTGTCTCCTTATCGAAGCATGGCGAAAGTGGTACAGATCGAAAGGGGGGCCGAAACATCCAAAAAATCCCTAGTAGACTAAGGGTCAAAAGTCAAACGTTTACGAGATACAGAGGCATATAAGCGGCGTAGGTAACGGAGCACGGGAACGAGACGCGTCGCTTCTCAGAGTGCGGCAAGGACACTCACAACGTCAAATCGCATGCATGGTTTGTAACCAACGGAACTTTGCGGCTCTATATCTCGTAAACGTTTGACTTTTGACCCCTGGTCCACTAGGGATTTTTTGGTTGTTTCGACCACCCTTTCGATACCGAGGTGGGGTACCTGTACTGAGATGGGGTTTGATTGATCACGATTACTCAGTGGTACAAGCAAAGTTCAAACTATTATTGAAAGATGAACAATTCATGTCACATGATTTGTTTTCTATAAAATAGCAAATTATATCTCCTCCATTGACATTTGGCCATTCATTGATATCATCCTTCCAAGTAGAGATTGTGTTTGGATGAGGAAATGATTTTTCACCTGTATGATTAGAAAAATTATAATGTGAAAAATTACAAAGTACCTAACTGAAAGTTTTATATTAACTTTGAAAAATTTTAGTGTATAATATTTATTCCATTGAATGAAACTTGGGCACTTTTTATAATGTAGCTTTAAAAACATTATTTCAAAATTATATTAAAATATCACAGTTTTTTTATCTATTAAATCAGAATTTCACTTTGAGACAGTTTTAAATAAATCATAAAAAAATAAACCGTATAAAATAGCAGTAACATATATTAATTTTTCACTGCAATAAAATTTTTCAAAACTTATTATATTTTAATTATCAATTATATATGAAGTTAAAAATTAAACCACAAAACCTTATAATTAAAGCTATCAAGGTAAAATTTCCAACAATTTTTCATTTATTCATTTTTTATTAAAAAAAATCAAGTTCTGCTATAATTTTTAGTGCTACTTATTATCATATGAATATTTTCTAAAATCAATTAATAAATACGTAAAATTGTTATAGTTCAATCTGTAATTGATATTAAATTATTAAATCTTAACAGTATTCGTGTATCAATATTTTTGCGGAATTTAAAGTTACCTCGTTGCCCATGTTATACAGATACTTGTAGCTTGCTCGAGTGTAATGGCGGCGAAGTCACGTGATCAAACATGGCGGCGCCCATTGGATTTTTTAAATAAAAAAGGTCAATAGATTGCGATGATTGTGTTGAGCGTCTGATGAGCTCAACACTGATTAGCTTGTTGAGGTTTGCTGAGATTTTTTACTCATCATTGATTAGTCTGTTGAAGTTTGGAACGCATCCCATATTCTTCCATTTATGGATGTAGACTATTACGTAGACCCTCCAAGTGTCACGCGATTCGCGGGACAATCCCGTATTTCTGAAGCAATCCCGCCGTCCCGCCCGCGATAGCCAAATGTCACGCTTTTTGGCTGTTTTTTTATTTTGTTGTTGTCGATAAATCTGATAAAATATTTATTAAACATTATACTTATACTGTTTAATATTGATGTCGATAATCACCACACTCACCAGTTAACCGCTACATGGTACGAGAATAACATATTAAATATAAATTTTAAAAAATATCTTTTTAATTAAGTAGTTAATAAATAATTCATAAATAAATTTGTTTTTAATAAACATTTATATTTTTTAGGTGAATAATGCAACTGCTAGAGTTCAAACTAAAAAAACACCTACAATTCCAAACGGTAAGTATTTGCATGAAGTATTATTAAAGAATGTACCTATTTCCACTCTAATTACTAGTTCAAAACATAATCTGTTTTTTTTTTTTTTTTAACTATTGCACTGAATTCAATTTTTATTCATAAATGTCTTTAAATAATAGAAAATTAGATTTAATTTTTAATGGCACTGCAGTTTGTGCACTTTTTATACATATTCTTTGTAGTCCATTTTTGTGAATTGTATATAATGCATTTTGTCTGCTTACATTTGTGAATATTTGCTAATGTAGAAAGCATTGAATCTTTCTTTAGCTCCTCCAATAAATAATAAAAATAATTTATCGCATATAACCTAGCAAGAAAATTTTTGTGTTCTTTGCTCAGGAATGATTACTATTTATTAAAGATACAAATTATATATAGCAAGAATGTTTATTATAGTAGATATAGAAATTTTTCCCTATATATTAAAATTTGAAGAACTCCTATATTATTTAGGCTCTCTAATTAGTAAAATTTGTGATTACATATTTTAAATTTATAATCAAAAACAATCAAATATTAATTTTTTGCCAAATAAAATCATAAATTTTATTTTATAGATCTGTTTATTTTTTAATCATATAAAAAATAAATTTTTATATTTTGTTTTAATATATAATATCATCTGAAACAAAATTATAGGTTTAATTAAACATCAAAGATGATAGAAGAAAAAATAACAGAGAAAATTTTTTGTTTCAGATATGAATTGAAAATTATTTTTTAGACATTATTATATATTTGATTATGCATTATGAGAATATTTATATCACAAACTGCATTTGCTGCACAATGTACAATGATGATAAATACACTTATTATTATTATTATTAATGTAGTGTTTAAAATATAAATTTATCAAAATAATATCAACAAAAATATGTTACAATCAAAGTATTAATATGATACTGTAATTAAATGCACCTGTCTGATGGTAGTGATCTATCCAGTTCTAACAAATGGTAAGTACAATACATTAAAAAAAACAGCATTATCAATTTTCATTATAACATTAAATTGAATAAAATATATCAATAAATTTTTGTTGTAAATAATAATTTTTAAAATAAAATGTAAAGTTTGTTTTGAAATTTTATTTTTATTTAATATTTTAAAAAATATTTTACATTAAAGGGATGTTGAATTTGTTTCTGTATTTATATTATATCTTATTATTTTATTATTAATATTATTTAGTAATTCTTAGACATAACATATTTATATTATATCTTTTCAAAATTTATTAATCTATTAACTAGTATTATTTTTAAACAATATTTTTACAAACATTTTCAAACAGTTTTTTATTCTGGAAATCTGTTTTATCAATTACTGTATTTAAATTTATAATAGTTGTAAACATTATTATAAGTTAATAATTTAAGAAAATCTTTAAATATGAAAATTATTGAATAAAATTTTAATTTTCCATAAATAAGATCTCTTAGAATTTAGTTAAAAAAAATTATAACTGAATTTATTCAAAAAACTAAATAAATAAATTATATTTTTAGCAAATATATTTTATTTTCTTCAAAATTTGAAATCATTTTACATTTGAAAAATTAGTACTGATTTATAAGAAAACTTTTATTCAGAGAAAAGTTTTTCAGAGAACTCGTCTAATAAAATATATTGAAAAATTAAATAAAGATAATGATATTATCTTTAAATATTTTGTAACTATATTAGAATATATAAAGAAAATCAAATTAAAAATAAACAACTTTTACTAGCTTTTTCTGCATTTCTTTCTACAGATACAAATTGCTTTTTATTTATATAATTGTGCATATTTACAATAAATCTAAAACTTTTTCTCTTCAAAATCTTAATTTGATCAAGAGAGGAATCTATCCTGAAACCAGAAGAAAAACTTTTATCATTTACGATTGTAATATGCATTCCATGCAATATTGCTGTAAATAAGCCATATATTGTAAAAATATTTTGAAAAACTATTTCATTTTTGTTCTCTTTTCTAATATATTGGCATAATATTATTTATTAGTTATGCTATTATGAAATTCTTTTATTAAATAATATAATTAAATTGGCTAGGTCATTTGCTTCATTAATACTGTATATTATGCAACAACTGAGTATGCATTTTTCATATTTGCTTGATAATGTTTAAATTACTTTTCATTTTTCATTTTTTTAATTAATTTTAAATTTTTTATTTTAAAATAATTTTTTAGATTATGGATACCACTTACTATAATTATGAATAATTTCATTATTTGCATAATGTTATCAGAATTAGTAAATCTTAACAAAGTACAGTAATACGCTGACTTATGCAAACTTGGAATTACACGGTTATAACAAAATATTGTTATATAAATTTATATAATATTTGATATGATATAATTAATAATAATAAATGGTTAATTTGTCCCAAAAATTTGAAAATTGTGTAAGTCTACCAATGCTTATCTTTTGATATATATAAATACATGCATTGATAAATGAAATGGCTAAATAAAATTAATGAGCATTTTTAAGCATAGATATGAAAATTCAAAACCATAAAGTGATATTTTTGAAAAAATTGTTTAATGAATTTTTTTTATTCATATTTTACACAAATTCAACACAAAAACTTGCACATTTTCATATATCTGAAGTAACAAAATGTAAAACTTCTTAAATAAGGGGCTTACTATAATTGAATGCATTTTTTAGAGTTAAAATTTTAAGAGAATATGTTATATTCAAATAATTTTATTTTAGGTAACTATCATAAAATAATCTTATTTTTAGAATTATTTATTTTATCATTTCGTTTATAACAGCATTAGGTCAGAACTATTTGAAAATTAATGTAGAACCAGGATTATTTGAGTGGTTAGCGTGGTATCAAGAAGGAATGCCAACTTGGATGTCAGTTCAAGAGCTTTCTGATTATGGATTTAATGTTTCCTTAGATTATCAACCTCTTATTACTGCTGAAGAATTGAAAGATAAAAGAGAATCTGTTGAACAGTATTATTTAAGGAGTTTTTATATTGTAACGACACTCATAAAAAATACTGAAGGTGAGTATAGTATGATGTATTTTAAGATTAATACATACTAAGGTTTCCACTCATGCAGCTTATGACGATCGTCAGGAGCTCTGCCTCTTAGATCATTTTGCAGACAAGATAAATCTTAGATGTGATCAGACTAGAGGTTCAGAAAATATTTCTAAATGACTTGACAAACATATTGGAAAAAAGTTTTATATTTGTATACTGACCCCTTTGGGCCCATGCCTTTCCAAGACAAAGCATGAGTCCAAATGGATCAGCATACAAATATGAAACCACCAGTGATCCTTCTGGGATATTTCTGGGTAATTAAGTCTAACTGCCAAAAACCACAGAAGTCTAATGGCCAGAAGTTAGGTATCAAACAAAATGATGCCCAAAATTATCTAAAGTCCTCAAGATGGTACCTCCTCCTCAGACTCTATTTGCTGATCATTAATGTGATGAATTTTTATTGATTTTCAAAGAATTGATATCCAGTTACCAAACATTGTATAGCATTTGTCCTGGATAATGACCAAATATGGAAACAGTAGTATGAATGCAATTGGATATGTGTAATATTAATAGACAAGGAAAAGAACAAGACAATGTGAATAAGATGTGCAAAGTATAAGTAGATTGCACATCCAAACATTTAGAGGTGATACTAAAATAAATGTTGCAAAAAATAGAAATTACTAATCCTAGCCTTATATGTGCACATCTTATTCACATTATCTTATACATTCCTTTTCACTTGTCTGCACACATTCTACATACCAAATTGCACAATATGTATGAATGAACTGTTTCATTAATAAATAGCACATCCAGATTATTTTATTTGGCTCAGTATTACAAAATATATTACAGTTGAGTCAAATAAAAATAAATTGGTACTTAGTTTATTATTTAGTTTACATTTTTGTATATATTACACTGTTTAAAAACCAGCATAATTTTATAGAAAAGTTCTCATTTTACTGGTGGGCAAACTGCAGCCCTCATAACTAATAGCCATAATGCCAAAAATTTTATCGATTAATAAAATGAATACAAAAAAAAATATCAATCCATATCTCAGCAATATAGTTTATGCAATTTCTAGAAAAGTAATAAATATTATTTCACATATTCAGCAATATAGTTTATATAATTTCTAGAAAAGTAATAAATAATAATTGAAAAGTTATATATATTTGATAGTTTTTATTGTTGAATTATATATTAAATAAATTTTATTTTAGGTGGAAATATTTTGTTACTTGGACATTCTGCCACTCTTGATACATGCACAAGACAATTAATTGGTTTAACTCCACGAAATACTACTGATCTCATACGTGTAATTCGTAAAACTCCATATTGTGCTATAACTGTAGCTGAAGAAGGAACAGAAGGAAAATGGAATCTTATAGCCCCTCCAATTCTTTCATTAGTGCATGGTGCAAATGGACAACATGATTGGAAGACACTTTTAACATGATTATAAAAAGATATGAAAATACAGATTTATGCATTTGTATTTTTGAATGTTTGTGTGTAGATAAGCCACAGTAGTTCAGACAAAATAATCTCTCTTAATTTTTCATATACAGCAATTATTCATAAAATGTATTATTATTATTTGATAAATAAGACATTCTTCGTAGAAAAAAAAAAAACTTAATTGTTTTTCTAATTAACCAAAGAATTTTAAAAGAGAAATTTAATTTATATCAGTATTCACATAAAGTAAAAGTATTATTAATGTAAAAGACTATTAAATTTGTTATCATCAAAAATTTAGTGAAATAATTGTTATTTTTCCATTTGTTAAATACAAAAAGAAACAACAATATTAGAATTGAGAATATAGGATCAGAAAATTATTAAAGATTTTATCTCCACATTCTAGTCATATTTATATTTTTACTTCATGATTGAAATTAAAAAATAATTTTCTGAATTTTTCTTTCAGAATGTTTTTTTAATAATTTATTAGGTTTATGTATTATATTATTATAGTAATTTAATATGTATTGTTTTATTTCTTATTTTCTTTGCAAAAGCATAACAATTTTAACAAATGTAACAAACATGAGAATCATCGTTTCATTATTGTTGTTGAATTTAGAATATAAAAATTTTCTTATGTATTTAAATTCCATTTTATAATTATAATCATTTTTATATATGAAAGAATATATTATCAAATTATTGAAAATTATATTGTTACTGTTAGCTTGTTAATTATTTATAAGTTGTCTTAAAATATTAAAATTATTAAATTTGTTATTTTTGTTAAACCTAATTATTTTAATTAAAAAAATTATATTTATTATTTTACATAAATTATGTACTTTCCTATATATATGCTGATTATTTAATGTATAGCATACTACTAAGGTGTTATGCAGTACAAACCGTGGATTTTTGGAAAATTCAAGGTTTGGCAATCATAGATCTTTATCATCTTCATTGTATTAAATTTTTTATATACAACAAATGTAGTTAATAACCAAGAATTGTGAATCATTAATATTTGATATCTGTTAATTATTATTATTTTCAAAATGATTAATAAACAAGAAATGTTATATAGAGAATAGAATCAAAAATCATCTTCCAATATGATTTTTTTTTAATTTTTTCAAACTATTTATTTTTTAAATAACTTTAAATGCAATCAATATTGCTCAATAGCCAATATATTACATATCAGTTTCTAAGAATTTATATTTTTTTGTATTAAAATAATAAACAACATTAATAATTTTAATTTATTTTAGCTATTTTTTAAGCAAAATATTTAACTAAATATTTGAATTTAATATTATAAATCTTACGAAGTAATTTTGTTGTTCAGATTTTGTTAATGTTTTTTCATATCTGATTTTTTACGAAATATTTTAAACAATTGGTACCAAAAAAAAAAGATTTAAACAATATTAATTTTAATGATATATATTGTAAAAATGAATTTAAAAATTTTGTACAGTTGTTAGAAATGTAATTAAAAACTGTTTTGTAATATAAGAATTCATGAAATTGTATTATTTTTTTATAACAAGAATACATTAAATTAAAAAACTTTTAACTACATTCTAATATATTTAAAAATTGTAAATAGACAATGAATATTGTTTTGGATCAAATTATAACTACTAATAGATAAATATAAATTTTATAATAATGAAAATCATAGTTAAATGTTATTTACCAGTAAATAATTTTTTTGCCATTACAAGTTAAATCTAGCTAATTCTAATATTTCCTTCTTAAAATTTTTAAAAGATTTAGCAAGAATTTACATTTTTCAATAATAATAATAATAATAATTCATTTTAATAATGGAAAAATTTAGACAGAAAAAATATTTTTTGTGATATTTTTGTCAATGTAATATTTTTTTCATTGACAAAAAACATTTTCATGTATCAAATATTTTTTGACTCTGTCCCTTGTATTTTTAAATAATTAGAAAAGATCTATTGAGCAATATTAAAAACACGTATATTTAAGTGGAAACAGTGAAGTCGGTGTGTAAATATTCCATCCACTAAAATATCTAGGTACGTTTTGTTCAGAATAGTTACATTTTTGAAACATTAACTCATATTAGAAAACCATCAAAGTTGGAAATAAATGTCAATATTGTAAGTAATATAAATAATAATAATAATAATATATAAACTGGTAAAGTTTAACTGAAGATTGTATTTGTCATCATTTCGTAATGAATTTTAATTTTATCATTGCAATGCAGATTCAAATTGCAAAATTTGATGATTTATCTTAAAAGTAGGATTAGTTTAAATAAAATCTAGATCTAATATTTTATGTCTTTTAAGAAGATAAGAATTTTTATATAAAAATTCTTTTCAAATATGATTTAAAATGGTATACAACTTTTTATATATGTAAAATTTAACATCATTTTGATATTAAGAAATTTTATTTATTTTTTTATACCAAATAGTTTATATCATATAGTTTTATTATGTTAATCTAAATTTATTTCGCAATTTTGTAATAATGCTTGGTTCTGTAGCTGATATTTTGAGATAATGCAGTAAATGTATAATAAGCTTTTCTATTAATAAACAATTCTGAATCTTATGTAGGAATTCTTGAATTCCTATACAGTAGAGCGTCAATTATCTGAACTAATTAGGACCAAGGGTAGTTTGTATAAACGATTTTTTTGGATAATTGATAGAAAAATAAGAAAAAAAAACAATGTAAAAAATATAAAACATATTTCAAATACATATATTTTATTGTTTATATAAGTTATTCTGCCACATTTGTTTTCTAATGATTATTATTATATTAAATACATTAATTAGATATATATATATATATATACAGTAGTTTAAATGTCGATTGTTTCTGCATGCAGTTAATGCGCATAATAGAAGCTTAGATTCTCCCATCCTACAATGTGTAGGGTGAGAGAATCTAAGCTTTGCTGTTGTGTATCACAATTGAAAATTATGTTCGGATAAGCAATGTTTCGGTTAATCGATGTTCTAATAATCAATGCTTTGCTGTATTTTATTTTTATAAAAATATAATTATATATCATAAATATATCCAAACAAGTTATTAAAATTGAAAAAATTAACATCTATATTAAGATAATTTATTTCAAATATATAATTTTATTCTTGATTTTTCTATCAAATTGTTCCTTTCTTACATATATAATCTGTTTATCATCATCCTATATAGCAGTGATACTTTATAATAATAATAATTTCAGAAATATTTTTCTGAACAAAATATTTGAGCTCACCAATCAATCCTTATAATGTTGGTTTCATGGAGAAGGATGTATCCAATCTTTGAAGAAATGAGTGATAGCTTGGTTCATCTTTTCATTATTAGTTCCAATCTTTTTATAACAATTTATTCTTACATTATTATTCATTTAAAAATACAAAATATGTTTATGAAATGATGTATATTATCTATATCATTGTTAGTAACCAGTAAACCTGTAATATGTTGACTGTAATTAATAAATTATGATGGGAATATGCTATAATAACCCCATATAAAGCTGATTCAATTAGCACTTCTATTTACAGTGGCATATTCCCAACACATTTATGTTCAACAAATTGAATTTAATAATTTTAATGTCTGATTTTCTAAAATATCGCAGGAATAAAAATTTGCGACAACTGAAATTCTGAATAAGTAAGATGATTTCAGCTTAAAAAAGAATAGTAAAAAAAATATATCTGTTGTGATATATTTCTTTGCATGCTACTGCAAGACATTTTGTAACTAATGGTAAATAATATATTTTGGGATAATTTTTTCAATCCTTTTGATCTTTTTACCAAATAAATAAAATTTCATACCATTTAAGCCAGTAACAATAATCAGAATATGTTTGCAAATTATGTTTAATAATAAATCATGTGAAATATAAAGTTTTAATTTTTTATGTATGTGAACAATAGTTTTCTTATGTTGTTCTAATTTTATTCCACTATTTTATAATAGTGTTCAGTAGTTAATTCTTAAGGGCCAGTGAAGTAAATGTATAATAGACAGTCTTTTGATATTAATAAACAAGTCCAAATCTTGTTGAAGGAATTTTGATTTTATATTCTGAAATAATGACTTACAATCAAGCCTATAAAACAATGGTGGCCAAATTGCAGTTCACAAGCCATATGAGTCTTTTTGGTTCTTTCAGTATGGCTTTGTACCATGAACTTTATATTCTGAAATAATGACTTACAATCAAGCCTATAAAACAATGGTGGCCAAATTGCGGTTCACAAGCCATACGAGTCTTTTTGGTTCTTTCAGTATGGCTTTACATGACAGTCAATAGTTAATATGGAGCAAATATTTAATTAAAAAATATAAACAGTGGATTCCACTTAATTGGGACACGTCGGGCCAAGCCATTTTGTCCCAATTAAACGAAGTAGTAATAAATTCTAAAATAAAATTTGTAATTCGTAGGTAAATAAATAATAGGTAAAAAAATAATAATTATGTACCTATTTTAATGATTTATTAAAATAGGTACATTATTATTATTTTTATCGATCTCTGTCTTCAATACTGGGCTGCTGATATTCACGCCTCGCCTGCTAACTATAGAAATCCATTGATCCAATGCTTCTTCGACTTCTGAATCCTTTCCATCACGCTTTCTTTCTGATGTTCCTGGAATTTCTTTCTGTAATGCCCACTCCTTAAGCAGTTGATTTTCTTTTTGTAGGAGACGCGTCTATGGTAGATTTTCATTTATTTCGGCGACACTATCATGGCTTGTATCAAAGTACGCAGTTGATTTTCTTTTTGTAGGAGACGCGTCTATGGTAGATTTTCATTTATTTCGGTGACACTATCATGGCTTGTATTAAATGGCTGGCTTTTAATTTTATTCAGCCAAGCAATTTTACTTGAGTGTAAAATCCTTTCTTGACATCTTGGCAAAGATTAGTGTATGTATGTGTAGCCATACTTTCGAAAAATCCCTAAAATATATCAAAAATTGAAAATTCCTTTTCTGCTACTGTCCCAATTAAGCATTTAAATTTTGTATTAGTTTATTAGTTTGGTTTTCGTTCTTTGAGATTTGTCCCAATTACACGGCTTCCCAATTAACCAGAATCCACTGTATTTGTAATTTTTTTTATTTATTGTAATATTAGTATGCATCTATATGAAATATATAATATATAAAATATATAATAAACAATTTTTGAAACCATTATTAAGATTATCTGAAAAAACTGATACAACTCTCATTGACCCAGAAAAAACTGATTGCAGCTCTCAGCTATTTGAGATTCACCTATATGGTTCATAGTGACACAAAGCTTGGCCACCCCTGCTATAAAACATCCATGCCATATTTAAGTTTAAATTTTAATATGATATTACAGTAAGTTCTATACTTGCATGATAATTCATTCAGAAAATTCTTGCATAAGTCCAACAATGCTTAAGTTCAATATATATAAATAAAGCCAGGGCTGGGGTGTCGGCAGGAAGATGTGCCGACACCGACACCTATATTGTTTTTTTGCAGACACTGACACTTCTGACAGTAAACACGCACATGTGCCGACACCGACTCCTCTGATAGTAAACACACACAAATGATTTTTTAGAACACATTTTTATTCAATATTTATTACTGAAAAAATTTATTCATCAAGAAAGAAAATAATTATTTAATATATTTTTTAAATTTAAAACTAATAAATTATGAGCAATGAGAAAGTTATTGCCGACACCTCAGTCCTGAATAAAGCATTGATAAATTGAATGGCTAGATAAAATTAACAAGTCTATTCTGAGCATAGTTATGAAAATTTAAGGATATAAATTTTTTTTTTTAAATGTTTAATATAATATTAATTTGCATTTTGTTGAAATATAGCATAAATAAAAAAAATATTCAAGTGCAGAACTCAAAACTGCATAAATCAGGGATGTACTGTATCTATTTAATAATTCTTCATATTTTTTGGCAAATGTTAGTCTGTACCTATAGAAGCTATAGAATTAAAAAAATGCAGAATTGAGATCAGCTGTAATGGCAGAACAAATTGCTACCAAATTTTATAAAAATATAATTAGTTGAAGATTATTTGTAAGAGGGGGATAGACAAACAATATGATGATCCTAGAAGCCTTGATTGTCCTTTAGAAAGTAGATCAAAAGTATAGTTTTCTTAAAAACAAGTGCCAATTTTTTCAAATTTTATTGATATGCGGAGCTGGATTTGCATTTTTGGGGGCCCTAGGACGAGCAAGGCTTTTGGGGCCCCTAAAAATTCAAATCAGCTATATCTAATTTTAAAGGCTCCTTATAACTTATAAGGAACCTTTAAAACTTTACTTTCTATCTAGCACTTTAATAAAAAACCCATTTTTTCTTATTAAAAGTTTATAAAAGTTGAAAACTGATTGATAGTTTTGGGGCCCTAGGATGCATGCCTAGTTGGCCTATAGGTAAATCCAACCCTGTTGATATGGCACTTTTAATAAATCTGAATCATCTTATGATCTTCTTTCTAATATAATTATTTTAAATGTATGTTTGTACATACATGTCCCTGACTTATGACAGAAATATGTTCAAAAATTTGTGATTTAAATCTAGGCCTATAGGTAAATCCAACCCTGTTGATATGGCACTTTTAATAAATCTGAATCATCTTATCTTTTTAATATAAATATTTTAAATGTATGTTTGTACATACATGTCCCTGACTAATGACAGAAATATGTTCAAAAATTTGTGATTTAAATCTGTTATAACTTTTCCTTAAACACAACACTAAATAGACATCCAAAACTCAGAATATTCAACAGGTTTTTAATAATAATACAATATGATAATGTTATGCAAATGCTGTTTGTTCTTTACAATATGAGAAAAATATCCAATTATAATATTTTTATCCAGTATTTTATGCAGATAATAAATAAAATACTAGATAAAAACAAAATAAGAAATGCATAATAGTTAAATTTGCACGTCAAAGTTTATAACAAAAATAAGCAATTGTTTTTTTAATGCTACTTCCTAATTATTCACTAATTAAGGGCAATAATTCAGTGCAAAAATTTCCATATAAATTAAAAACTGTGATAGATAACAACAATGCTTAAATCAATACAAACAATTCTTGACTTACATAGATCCATACTTATATAGTTCTTTAACTAAAATTAACTTATATAAGTATGGGTCTATGTATGAGCTCAAACCCAGATGCCCTCCTGAAAAACTGAAGGTATGGAAATCTGGATCCTCCAAAATGGTAAAACACTACTATGTGACTTGTGCTTATTCTTTAATATAACTATTTTTAATGTTACGTCATTGTGATTCCCTAGTACAGTGATACCTCGGTTCACGAACACAATCC